>CANIUD010000191.1:0-65000 GCA_947470075.1 Closterium sp. Yama58-4 | reverse complement strand
TGGAAGCGATGGAGCGTGTGATGCAGCATGGTGAGGCGATGGCAGCAGCACGGAGCACATAGCGCATGGGTGAGCAGATGACGCCTGCATCCCATGCCACCTCATCCCATCGCCTGACATTCCATGCAGTCCCATCCTTCTGATCCGATCCCATCCCCTTCCAACCCTGCCGTCCCCGGCCATCCCTGCCAACCTGTCGATGAGCTCTAGCGAGTGCATGATGATGTCAGCATTCATGTACGGCGGCCGCGACTCGTCCACAGCCGCACCCCCCTCCGCGCTCTTCTTCCCCTGCCCCGCCTTGGGAATTGCCGAGCCGCCCTTCTTCTTCCCACCCTTCCCGCCTTTCGCCATGGCGACCACCCGAGCTCCGCATCGCCCGCCCGCCTCCAGCGGCGACCAGCACGCTCGGCGCTCGGCGGTTTGTCGACTGCCGCGAGACGCGGCGAAGCATGCGGGAAGGGCGGCTAGCCGACACGCACCTGAGAGGGCGATAGGACAGGGAGGGACGGGGAAGATGAGACTCGCGTACTGCACACAGTGTGTGGCCATTCTGGCAGATCTCAAAACACGCCTCTGACCACCGAGTAGCCGTATTGAGGAATCTGAGAGAACGCCTCAGGAACACCGAGATTCGCAGCAGCTCACGACACGCGTCTCTAGAACAGTACGACTGGCAGCATCGAGTCCCAAGTCACACGCATCGCAAGCGCCAAGCGCAGCGCGCAAGGCGGGAACCAGCGGCGATGCACAGCGCGCAGCAACTCACTCGCAGCTGCGGCCGTCATAGTGGATTCGCGCGGCGGGAAAGATGTGGCAGCGGGGAGATGAGCGCGTGGTGGTGTGGTGAGGGGCAGGAAGACCAGATGGAAAGGAAATGTGCGAATGGATGGTTCCAGCTGGGGAAAAGATGTGTTGAGGGCTTTGTTGATGTCAACTGTTGCGAGAGTTGGAAGTGGTGTTACATCTGTCGCCAATGTTCGCCTGAGGAATCTGCCCACCCAAAACCATTGCGCAAAAACCGCCACAAAATCTACGTCGAGGTTTATCCGCTGAAAATGTCACCCAAAATGCTGGGTGAAAATATCGCCAAATTTTTTCCACATCAACCCCACTTGATATTTGAGTGCTGCACAGGGCGCCAGTCCTTCAAAATTTGTCGATCCGACAGGTGCTTGTCAACACGTCGCCTTCTGCTGCGCTCCGCGGACTCTCCCGTACGGCTCCGAAGTCTACTGATCGTCGTTCTCTTCTATCGGCGGCACCGATCGGCCATCCATGGCGTCGCGCCGTGGGTTGCGGCGGGGCGACATGAGCGACGAGGAGCTAGAACGGCAGCAGGCGGAGTTCATGGCGGGCCGGCAGCCGGCCGCCGCCACTGTCGTGCGACTCAATAGCGCGGACGTCGACGCGCAGTCTAGTGATGCGGGTTCGTGCTGTTGCGGGTGTCCGCCCACTGGCCATAGCTGCCTTTCGCCGCGCGCGCCACCCGGGACCGTCTCCTATCCTTCCCTGCCCCCGCTCGTCTGCCCCCTGCGCCATGCTGCTTCCCACCACACTCTCCCCGTACCGTGCGGCGTGCACACCCTTACACGTGCCCCCCTGTTCCCACTGCAATTCCCTCAGCATCTCGTGCTTCTGTAGGTCCCCTCCCAATCATTTCCCCAATGGGGCCCTCTTTCCGCGCCCTCCCATGGGGCTATCCACCCGCCGCCCACACTCCCTCCACCCTTTTCCTCCCCTTTCCTGTCTCTGCAGTCTCAGGCGGAAATTTGGGCGCACCAGTGCACTTGGCGCGCGGAGGAGGGCGGGGGAGCGGCAGCGAGGAGCAGCAGCGGCGGAAGCAGCAAGAAAGGCAGCAGCTGCAGCGGCGGAAACAGCAGCGCCAGCAGCAGCAGCGGGAGGAGGAGCAGAGGAGCATGGGGTTGGGCGGGTTACAGGGCGGGGACGGTGAAGGGGAGTACCGTCCGCTCACTGTACTGGGCGGAATCCGCGAGAAGGGCTTTGGCGACGCCCCTGCGCGCCCGTCCGCGCCCGTTGCCCCCCTGCCCATGTCCGCCCTCGCCTTCCCTGTCGCCCGTCACCGTGCGGAGGGCCCTGTGCGTGCTCGGGGGGTAGAGTTCGTGTGACTGGGAGGGGGAAAGCGGGGTGCTTGTGGGGCGGCGATACGGCTGAGTGGGTGGGTGTGGGTGGTTGTGCTTTTCTTGCACGCTAACCCCTGGGCCCTGCTCGTCATAAGCTCTTGCTCGGCCTAAACTTCTCCTTGCCTTAAATTATCGCTTGCTCAAAACCGCTTCTCGCCTGAAACCCCTTCTCGCCTCAACCTCTTCTCGCCCTAAACCTCTTTTCGCCCTAAACCCCTTATCTCCCTAAACCCCTACTCACCTTAACCCATGGTCGCCTCAACTTGTGTTTTCCCTAAACCTCTGCCTTTCGCCCTGAACCCCTGGCTGTCCTAAACCCCTGCTTGTGCTAAGTCCCTCTGTTCCCTTGCTAACCTCGTGCACATCC
Organism: Closterium sp. Yama58-4; assembly: GCA_947470075.1. Classification (NCBI taxonomy): domain Eukaryota; kingdom Viridiplantae; phylum Streptophyta; class Zygnematophyceae; order Desmidiales; family Closteriaceae; genus Closterium; species Closterium sp. Yama58-4. The sequence goes on along the minus strand of CANIUD010000191.1, from coordinate 62,489 downwards.
CATTCCCCACAGCACTGGCAGCCAGCAGCGGTGCATACACCCCCTCTCGCCGCCTTGAGCCCTGCCCACGACCCCTCTGCACTGCCCCCCCCTGCTGCTGCTGCTGCTTCAGCCATGCCTCTGCGCCCACAGCAGGCAAGGGGTGGGGGGAGAGGGGCAGCAGGCGCGCATCAAGAGGCGGAGGGGAGCAGGATCAGCATGGGGGTGGAGGGGCCGCTGGAGGGGAGGGAAGGGGAGAGGGAAGGTGCGAGAGTGAGGGAGGAGGGGTGGATGGGGGTGGTGGAGGGAGAGGCGATGGTTGTGGATGAAGGCATGGCGGCAGCAGGCGCGCAAGGCAGAGCAGCACATGTGAGCAATAAGGAGAGGGCAGCGAGGGAGGGGCTGATTGCTCGTGCTGCTGGTGCAGGGGCGGGGGTGGGGGTTGCTGCTGCTGTGATGCCCAGGAGCAGCGGAGCACAGAGAGGCACAGCCGCACCAACGATTGGTGGAGGCGGTGGCAGGGGGGTAGGGGAAACAAAGGAGCAGAGGGAAATAGACGAGGCGAACAGGGGTGTAGTGAGCGGCATGAGTGCGGCGCAGATAGCAGAGGCACAGGCAGAGCTCATGGCACGCCTGCCCCCGGGTGCTCTGGACATGCTCAGGCGGCGAGGCAGGGAGAAGGAGGAGCGGCGCAGAGGGGCAGGGGCAGGGCAAGGGAGCAGGTCGGAAGGGGTGAGTGGTGGAGCAGGCAGTGGTGGGGCGGGGGAGGAGAAGCAGCAGCAGCAGGAGGAAATGCAGGTGGATGGTGGAAGCGGTGGGGACAGTGGCGGTGCATCGCTGCACTCCTCCCAGCAACCACTCTCTCAGCATCCACCTGCCAGTGGCCCTCCACTGCCACGTCAGCATGACCGGCCTGCCACGTGGGAGCAGCGAGTGGAGCGCATTCGCAGTGTGCGGTTTGCAATGGATGGGCGGCCAGTCCCAGCTGACGTGGCACGGGAGGCAGAGAGCGCTCTCGGGGTGCCGGCTGAAGCTGCCATGCACTTTGACCAGGGTACTGTGCCCGTGCATACATGCATGCATGCATGAAGGGTGGCATGCTGGCATGCGTGGCATGCGTCATGGTGTGGTGCCAATTTGCTCAACTGTGATGCCACCATAATCACATGCCTTTGTGCGCCCCATGCTTTGCCCTCTCCATTCCCTCGCCTCTCCAACTCCTCATCGCTCCCCATCTTCCTCCGCTGCTACTGCAGACTCACCGCAAGGCATGGCGGTGCGTGACCTAGCGGTGCGACACGTGGCGGAGCGGGACTGGCTGAGGACGGGCGCGCAGCCAGGAAGGGCGGGGTACACGGTGCGCGAGGCGGTGGCGCTGTCGCGCAGCCACGTGCCCGCCCAGGCCGCCGCCGGGCTCGCCCTGCTGTCTGCCGTGCTCGCCCGGGCAGCGCACACACACACACGGAGGGATGAAAGCCATAGTGACGGGTGCGGTGATGGCATGGTGGGGGGCAGCTTGTCGAGTGAGGTGGCTGGTGGTGGAGGGGAGACGGGGCAATGGGGCTTGGAGGAGGAGGAGGAGGACTGGCAGGCGGTGTGGGCATATGCGCTGAGCCACGAGGTGCAGCTGCTGCTCGCCCTGCGGTGAGCCTCCTTGCGGCCTAACCCCATCGGACCATACTCTCTTGCACTCCTTCTTCCATTCCCACGCCTGCATACTCACAACCAGAACTCTCATTTACCCCTTTACCTTGCGTGCCCTTGTGCTGTGCACCTCGCACCTTGCTCTCCACCTGCTCCCCCCTTCAACTCCACCCATCTGCCCCCATCATCCTCTCCTGCCCCCATGCTTCCATCCCCGTCCAACCGCACTAAGCACCATGTCCATGTGTGGTGCGTGCATGTGCATGGCATGGCGGGGCAGCCTAGCATTGGACCACGAGCACATCCAGGTCATCGCGGCTGCGCTCGCCCTCGCCCTGCACGTCCTCTCCTTCGCCCCCAACCACCGCTTCTTCTCCCTCACTCAGGTCGATTCCCTGCCCCTCGCCCCTCATCCGCCTCCCTTGCACCCCTTGCCTTGGCTATCCATATTCCCACACCCAGTGCAAGGGCTTGATGAGAAGCCACATGCGGTCATCACTCGTCACTAACTCTCAGTCCCTCTTCCCCACCTCCCCATCTGTGTGACACCATTCCTCCCCATTTTTCCGTCGCATGGCCTCCCTCCCCCCTCCCTTCTGGCCTCGCTCTCGACCCCCTCTGGGGGCGATTCACTGCCTGTGCGCGCTGCAACGGTGTGCTTCTCTATCGGTCCAGCAGAGTGTGTGGCGAGGGGAGGCCATCACAGCCACAGCCCCCGTGCACAAGCCCAAGGCCGCCGCCTCCTTCCTGCCCAAGCCCCTCACCGCCTCCTCCTCCTCGCCCTCCTCTGCGCTCGCCTCTGCGCCCTCCCTGCTGCTTGCCTTCGCGCGCGCCCACCACTGGCGCCGCAACGTGGCTTGCTCCGAGCTGCTGCTGCCTGCCCATGCTGACGGCAAAGATGGGGAGGACGAGGAAGACGAGGAGGAGGAGGAGGGTGGCGGCACAGAGGGCATGGGGCTTGGTGGCGTGGGCATGGAGGGCGCAGGGGAGGGCGACAAGCGCACGGTGGGCAGTGATGCGAACGTGGCGTGCAGGGACGTGTGCGCGGGGCTCATCCGCATGGGCATCCTGCCCCGCCTCGCCTACCTGCTCCAGGTCCCTGCGCCCCTTCCTCTTCATTTCTCCCAATTCTGCTATTCATGATAAGGGTTCTGCGCACATGAGCCACTGCCAATCTGTGTTACCGTTTCACCCTCTAACCCCAGCGGCATTCCCTTCCCCCACATGCGCCATGCTCCTCTTCCCCTCCGTGTGCACCTGCCCACAGCCGCACTCGCCTCTGCAGCACCACACGCACCTGCACCTGCCGTGCCTGCACGTCGCCCTCTGCATCGCCCACCACTCCCCCGCTGCTGCCACCGCCCTCGCTCACTCCCTCCACCTGCTTCCCCCACCGCCCACCCCCTCCTCCTCCTCCTCCTCGTCCATGGCCGCTCACTCGCCCCTCTCGGCCATCCTCGCTGCCCCCAGCAGCCCTGAGCTACTGCCTGCCGCCACCGACATTATCAAGGCAAGGCCGGCAGGGCACTGGGGTGGCAATGCCATACGCCATTCGTGGGGGCTCCTCCCTGCATTGCGTGTTCGCCTCTGTTTATTTCCTTCCTTGCCCATCCGTCCCGTGAAGTGTTCCATATCTCCTTTGCTGCTCTTCGATTCTCCCCTGCTCCCTGCCTCTCACTCACTCCCGTCATCCCTTCCTCCATCCACCAACCACTCTCCATCCCACTCCCTCACACACCCACCCCACCAGGCGTGCAGTGCAGCCAGCCCAATGATCGCCCGCCACGTGGCATCCTCTGAACTCATCCACCTCACCCTGCACCACCTGCTGCTCCTCCCCCTCCCGCGACCGCCCTCCTCCGCCGCACTCTCTCTGGCGTCGCTCCCAGCAGTGCTGGCGGTGCTCGCCCTGTGGCGAGTGCTAGCGCGCCAGGGCCTCACTGCACACCTCTTCTCTGACTACTCCCTCTTCTTTTCTCGCTTCCTCGACCCCCCTTTCCCCGCCGCCACCACTGCTGCTGGACAAGAGGGGGCCAAGGCGGAAGGGGAGGGCGTATGGGGGGGAGCGGAGGTGTGTGTGGGGCGGGAGGCGGTGTTGGTGCTGGAGGCGCTGTGCTGTGCGCTGCCACGGCTCCGAGGCGTGGTGCCTGTGGGCGACGGGGATGGTGATGGGGAGTGCGTTGAGGCAGAGTGGCAGGCAGGAGACAGTATTGGGTGGAGCGTGGTTGTGGCACTGCTGCCCATGCTGCTGCGCTGGCTGCAGCCGTGCCTTGTTGCTCGCCTCGCTGCTGGCCTCCGTGCTGCACTCGCACACTCGCACTCTCACACACACCCTCACTCGCAGTCTTGCACGGAGCAGCATGGACAGGCACGGGAAGGCACACAGGCAGATGGAATGGAAGTAGATGGTGGGGGTGGGAGGGAGGGAGATGGTGTGGGGGTTGCAGGCATGAGGGGGGTGGCAGAGGAGGCAGCAGCAGTGGCGGCAGTGCTGCACTGCCTCGCCACTGTTGTCACTCGTGCCGTGCCCACCACGCCGCTCCATGCAGCAGCTGAGCCAGCAGAGCACAGGCAGCAAAGTGGGGCGCATGCAAGGGAGGAGGCACCCATTGTGCGCCCTCCGTTCATTGACGCCATCACATCCGCCCTCCTGCAATCTGGCCTGCTGCCCTGCGTGTCACCCTCTACCCCTACATCCTCCCCACACGCTCCACCTGCACTTCTCCCACCTGCCTCGCCCACCTTTCACCTGCTGATGGCAGCAGCGCGTTTGCCGTGTGACCTGGGAGTGGCGAGTACGAGCTGCCTACACGGCATGCTGCGCCTCCTGGGCTGCCTGCTGCTGCACAACCATGCATGCCCGCCCTTTGCCACCCACACCTCCGCAGCACCATCTCCACCGTCCATGGCACGACCCCCATCATCACCATCATCCAGGGCAGCAGCAGCAGCAGCAGCAGCGGGAGCGGCAGCAGCTTTATCTGCGTGCATCCCATCCTTGGTGCCGCTGCTGGCCTCCTCAGCTCGCTTGCTCTCCACCAGAGCAGCAGGCAGACCCCTCTCACCTGCCGCGCACCGCAGGTGCTGGGGCGCTGGTGCAGGGGGTGCTGGGGCGCTGGTGTGGCGCGAGGGCAGCACGGAGAGAGGGGGGCCAGCGCCAGGGGTGGGGGCGGGATGGGGGGGGCGAGGGGCGCAGGGAGGGGAGGGGTGGTGGGGAGTGGAGGCGGTGCTGTCTTCACAGCACATTGCCATGGTGGCAGCGCTGCTGGCGCTGCTGCAGACACAGAGGTGCATGCAGCCTGAGGGGTTAGGGGTGAGTGGGAATGAATCGGGGGAGAGGGGAGTGAGTGCAAGAGAGTTGGTGGAGGTGTGTTTTGCGGTGGCAGGCAGTGCAGGGCCCGCAGACGCTGAACCTGCAGCCTTCATTCTGCTGCACACGCTGCTCTCTCCATGCGTCCTCGCTTTCTCCCCTGCTGTACCGCCTGTGCCATCCAGCACGGGTGAAAAAGTCCAGGTGGAGACGAAAGGGGAAAGGGGTGAGGGGGTGGAGGAGAGTGGCGGTGGTGGTGGTGGAGTGGGTGTGCGGGTGCTGCTGGAGGCCCTGTGGTTCTGCCGCCACTCCGTTCACACTGCTCTTACAGGTGCAGGGAGTGCAGCAAGCAAGGGCAAGCGAGGGCGACGGAGAGAGCGGGTGGGAGGGCGGCTGGCTGCAGTGGAGGAAGTGGAGGAGGATGAGGAGGAGGAGATGGAAGGAGTGGAGCAAGGAGGGGAGGTGCAGCAGGAGAGAGGTTGCAAGGATGGCGAGAGGAGAGTGAGGTTTGAGGAGGAAGCAGGGGAAGGGACAGCAGGCGGTACTGTTGCTGATATCACCACCACTTCCACCAGCACCACCACCACCGCCAGTAGTGTTTTAGGTGTGGAGAGCAGCAGCAGTGGATCGTTCCTGCTGCAGGGTGCATGTGTGGCAGCGCAGCCACTGCTGCTCCAATGGCATGCTTGCAGCCTTCCTCTCCCTCCGGCCTGGCTCCTCATCCCGCTGCCTGCTGCCGCTGCAATGGCCGCTACTGCATCTGCCACCCACACCACAGCCCCTTCTGAGTCTGCCCTTCCTGCACCTCTCTCCCCCCTCCACACGCTGCACGGCCTACTCGCCTTCCTCACCTCTTTAGAGACCAACCCCTCCACGGCGCCGCACATGGCGCGCCTCCCAGCATCCCTCAAGCTGCACCACCTCTCGCTGCTCTTCCTCGCAGACCCACCTCTCTACCTGCATCCCACCCTCACCCGCCCCATCGCATGCCTGCAGGACGCATACGCCCGGCAGCTCGCATCACAGCACTCGGTGCCTGACTTCCCGCCGCACCTCTTCCCCCCATCACTCTACGAGTCCTTCCTCCAAACCCTCGCTGATCGCTTCGCCGCAGCCTCATTTGGCCACGTGCTCTTTGCCCGCCAGCTCGCCACGCTCCTGCACGCCCACGTGGCTCCCCCCATCCGCCTCGCCGCCTGGCGTGCCCTCGATGCTGCCTCCGTGCTGCACCTGCTGCCACCGCTCGCGCTCTGTCCTGGCAGCCCCATGGGGTACCTGTATGCCTCGCCTCACTTCAAAGAAGCTGGGGGGAGTGACGCACTGGTCGTGGGGCAGGGGCAGGCGGTGGGCGGTGCAGGGGGGCCGCTGCTGCAGGCATGCATGCAGTCATTAGAATGTGGTGCGCTTGACAAATGCTGCTCGCTGCTCACCTCTGCCACCTCCTTGACACAGCCTGCCCATGAACCCGGAGCAACGAGCCAGCCAGATGACCCGCTGCTGCCACTCACGCCTCTCTCTCCCCACAAGGCCGTGCCCGACTACCCCCTCTCACTTGCGCTTGCTGCCTCTCTGCTCGTCGCCTTCCTCTTTGACCATGCACCTGACTCTGACTGCCCCACCCTTGTGGGTGTCGCGGCATCTCCACAACCTGACCAACCTCAGCCTCAAGCGAGCGAACCCCTTGCCCAATCACAGACTGCCATCTGGCAGCGCGAGAGCGTGGCGCGGCGGCTGGCCAGGTATGCGCAGCGCACCCCAGTGGCTCGTGAACTCGTGGCCTACCTGCTGACGTGGCAGTTGCCGGGATGGCGGGACAGGTGGCGGGGCCATGACAGTGGGAGCCCAGATGGTGCTGCAGGAGGGAGCGAGAAAGGGGCAGGAGAGAGCGAGAAAGGGGGAGGAGCACAGCAGGAGGAAGAGCAGGACATGGGGAGGAGCGGGTGGGTGGTGGGCAAGGCGGTGGTGCTTCGGCGCATGGCACTGCTGCACAGGGCACTGCAGGCTGGTGGGGCTGCTGCTGAGGCGAGCAAGGGTGTGATGGCAGAAGAAGCAGCAGCAGCAGGAGCGGGAGATGCAGCGTTGAGTGCTCTGCAGGCAGAAGCTGTGCGCCACTCAGCGCAAGCCCACTCGGCCACTTCAAGCACCGTCGTCTTGGGGTAGCAGCACCATTCTATGCTATTAACAGACGTTGCATTCCCTCTAATTCTGTGTTGAAGACGTCCTTTCTGTTTTTCTACCTTCTAGAATGTTTGATTGGTCCGGCAATGCAAGTTCTTTTTATGTGAGAATTGTTACCGGTACCTTTTGTCAGTTGTGTTGTGTTGCCACATGAGCAGATTCACTCTATGCGACTGGGCCACCTAATGGAAGAACGGCACTAAATTGAAGCAATGCCTTGCCAAGCAATCTGTGTGCTCATGACACGAAACAATCTAGCTATTGCATTGACCTGCAAGAATCTAATGGCAATCACTTGTGCCATAACTCGGTGTGCTTCCCAGAGCAGTAACAGTCCCCCCTTGCAGCAGCCACCACACTGCCCGAACCGAACTTGAACACTGATCCCTTGCCTCAACGGTCCACCCCGTGCCCAGCCCCATGTGCGCTCACAGCACTGGCATGTACGCCCCGCCATGGCCTCTGCGCAGCAGGAGCGGGGCAGTAGTGGCGGGCACGCGGTCCAGCATGCTGAGGCACTTGTCCACCTCCGCAGGTGCAGCACGTGACACCGTCGCCAGCTGCAGCCGCTCCTCCAGGTTCGGCACGAGCCACAGCAGGTGCCGGAAAGCGCCGGCCAATTGGTTAAGGTGAGCGGAGCGGTTGGTGGCCACCTCGTGCTGCACGCGCTCTGCTACGTCTAGAAGCATGTCCAGCGCCATCGGCACCGCCATCGCCCACTCGTCCAGGAACTCCGGCGACGGTCGGAAGCGGTCCAGGTGGGTCCAGAGGAGCAGCGACCAGTCGGCAGGCGAGGTGAGGTCGTAGGCGTTGGCGATGACGAGTGCCTCAAAGAAGCGGTGCTGCTGCTGCAGCAGCACGCTGGCAGCAGCGGGTGTGAGCCCCACGAGTGTGTCCCCCACGTGCACCTGCAGCCCCAGCAGCGCTGCCTGCGCCACGCTGCGCCGTGCCCTGTCGCCGGCCCCCAGGCTCTCCCACATGGAGGCGGCGGCTGTGAGCCAGCGCATGGCGTCGAGCAGCATGAGCACGGCGGCGTCGTCGTTGGCGTGCAGCCAGCGTGATGACTGCAGCGCCCGCCAGTCCGCCAGGTAGTCCCCCGCGCGTCGCTCATGCGCCTCCGCCAACTCCCGTGCCGGCCCCAGCTGCTGCAACACCTGCCGTGTGGGGGGGAGGAGCGTGGCACGCAGAAAGAGGACGCGCATACATGTGGTGTGAACATTGCATGCCGGTGTGTGCGCATGTGGAGAAATGAACGTGCACTAATAGATTGGGCTTGACTTGGATACTGAGATCAAAGCAGTGTGCTTGAGGAAGCAATCGTGGGAAGAAACGGAGGGGAAACTCGTCAAGAGCAAGGGAGGGATGAAAGAGTGAATGCATACAAGGTTCTTGCTGTCGTCACACAGCCCTTGGCTCCACGCTGCTGTGTGCAGGGCAATGCGGATCTCCAACGCCAAACACCCCCCCACTCCACTGCACCTCCCACCACCAACGCCGCTGCCCCGCTTGCCATTGCCAGCGCTGCTGCTGCTGTGAGCATGGGACACGGCTGAGGGAATGGGCAAGCAGCCCCTTGCACAAGTGGCGCACGTGGTGGTGTCGGCACAGGGGGGCGGCGCAAAGGCGGAGAGGGAGAGAACGGAGCTCATGGGGTTGCTGGCGGAGGTGGCAGGGAGGGTGGCGTGGAGGAAGACAGAGCGCACGGCTTGGGCAGCGGAGGCCGCAGCGGGCAGGCGGGAGAGAAGGAAGGCGAGCTGGCCCGAGGCAAGAAGGCGCGTGAGGATGAAGCAGAGGGGGCGCGGGTTGGTGGTGGCGAGGAGCAGACGCAGCGAGGCGGAGGCTAGGGAGGGCGAGGCCAGCGACACCGCACACTGCACCATCGCCTCTGTGACACGTGGCAGTGTCTCATTGGCTGCCAAGGGGACCGCCACACTGGTGTAGTGTGCGAGAAGCAGCACGTCAACCTGGGCACGGACGGGCGCAGGCCGATTTGTTGGGGAGCATCACAGAGAGGATGGGGAGATAGAGGCAAAAGAGGTGAGGCAACGCATTGAAAATCTGGTGTCAAATAGTGGAGGGTAAGCAGGGGGTCCAAGCGTTGCAATATTGGTGCAAGCAAGTGGTGAGTGGAGAGAGCTGATGTGGTGAGACGGCAGCATGGAGGCGTTCATGACTGACCTGCGTGTTGGCATTGACGCTGTCTAGGTGTTTGAGGCAGTGAAGCAGGGCCAGAGGCAGGAAAATCAAGGGCGGAGCCTCACTGCTCTCGCCCCTGCTGCTGCTGGTGTGGGCTGGTGCTGCAGCAGGAGGCAGCGGTGGGAGTGCGAAAGGGAGGTCAGGCAGGGCGGGGCGGTGGGAGAGCAGGGAGAGCAGGGCCGTCACTTCGGACTCGTCCCATGGCAGGCGGGACGCCGCATCCAATGCACCGGGTGCATCCCCCCCCCACAGCGCCTTGCCACTGGCAGTGCGCCCCAAGCTGCGACCAGACGCTGCTGCTGATGATGACAGTGAGGATGCACGTGCAAGGAGGGGGGACGGGTGGAACGACCGAGGCGAGGCTGCAGACGAAGAGGGAGGTGGCGCAGCGGGGTGCGATGGGGACATGAATGCAGTGCGCGCAACATTGGCACTGCCCTGTCGGACTGCACCCCATGCCGCCGTGCTGCCGCCACCCACTCCCTGCACGGCCTGCCCATCACCGTGCCCTCTGCCCCGTACGTCCGTGACGCGCCTGTATGACGTGCTGCGCCACGCGGTGCTTGCTGCACTCCTGTACCCGCTGTCTATCACCTGCAACCACCGCACAGCACATAGCGCACAGGAGCGGGACGCATAGATGCAACGAGTGGTGAAACGAGGGAGAGGGATGGATTGGCATGGATAACGCGCACGCAACACGCACTGCAGGGCGAGGAACAATGGAAGGAGGAACGAGCAGGAGGCATCGAGCAGCAGCACTGACCTGAACAATCCGCTCTGCCACAGCGGGCACGGCATCAGCGCCGGACAGCACTCCTGTAGCCAGCAGCAGCTGCACACTTGGCAGTGCCGCTTCTCCCTCTGCCAGCAGCGCCCGCAGCAGCGCAGGCACGGAGACGGTAGAGAGCGGTTCAGAGAGGTTCGACAAGAGCTGCATGGCTTGGCGGCGGGCGAAGCAGCGCAGGATGCAGAGACGGGCAGAGGGGAGCGAGGCGAGCCTGGCGAGGGCTGTGAGGACCTGCGGGAGAGGAATCATGGGGGAGAGGAATCATGGGGGAGAGGTGGGACGGAGATGGGTATGCTGGACATGGCATAGAATACCATAGAAACGAATGCAGCAGATGGCACAGTTACATGCAGTGATGCACATAAACCGCATGACGAGACCTTGTGGAGCATCTTAATGACTAGGCGGCAAACAAACACAAAGAGGAAACACAGCAATAGTTATGAGAGCAAGAGTTGCAGCAGGTGCCATGGGGTGCATGGCAGCGCACATCCAAGGGTTGGTCGGAGAAGAGCAGGTGGCGAGTGTGATCCTCCACAGGGCATGTGCGGCAGGCATGCAGCACCATGGCGTGCATGTCCTCGTCCATCATGCCCTCATGCACCGCTATCGCCTCTGCCGCCTCCACCATCGCCACATCCGCCTCCGCTGTGCCATCCCCGCCATCACCACCACCCACGTGCGCACACACGGCTTGTGCTCCCTCCATCTGCCCTCGCTCCAGCAGCACTTGCACCACGCCCTCTCTCGCCCTCTCCTCCTCCTCCCCGCTCGCTGCATCCTCCTCTGTGGTCGGCCAAACAGGTGGCAGTGGCAGCTGGGCTGTGGAAGAGGAGGGCGAGGGGGGCGAGTGGAGGGGAGCAGCGGCGGCAGCGCAGAGGGCGTCTTGGTTGGCGGCCATGACGCGCGCGGTGCGCGTGAGGAAGGAGCTCACAGGGCCACGCGCCAGGCGATGCCACAGGGAGCAGAGCGGCACAGCGAGCCCGGGGAAGGGCGTGCAGTGCAGCGGCGGGGGCAGGGGGTGGTCTGCCAGTGCTGCCACCTCCCACACACGGCACGCGAGGGCAGAGAGCCACAGCTCACACTCCGTGGTGGTGGTGGTGGTGGCGGCGTGCGGGGTTGTGCAGTCCTCAGGAGCTGTGTGCGGCGCTGCTGCTGCCCTGCATGCATGGCTGGGGTGACGAGGGAACAGACGGTGCAAGACAGGATGCGGGAAGGAGATGGGCCAGAGATGGATGAGGAGGCAGCGATGAGCACCAAGAAGAGCCAACAGGAGGCAACGGAAGGAAATACCGGAACAAAATACGCATGGGCGTGCATGGGAGCGCAGGGTGTGGGGCAGTGGTCCGTACAGATAGGCGAGGTGATAAGCTCTGAGCTTCCACTGCAGGGCCAGCAGCAGCACGGGGTGCAGACACCGTGCCCTCCTCTGCGCACACTCCATCTCATCGCCCCAACCATCGCTCTCCTCCCCTGCCTCACTCCAAACCTCCTCGTCCTCTTCCTCCTCTTGCCCCTCGTCTTCTCCCCCCCACACGCTCACGGCACTCCACAAGCCTTCACTGAGGGGGTCCGTCTCCGCCTCCACCCTCTCCTCCTCCTCCCCTCTGCCCTCCACCGCCCCCACTCCATCCCCCCTGCTGCCAGCCCTGTCCTCTGCGTCACTGTCACAGGCAGGCGCAGCAGCAGGCGTGGCACTGGGGCGTGAGAGCTGGGTGCCAAGAGAGCAAGCATGGGCGAGGAAGAAGGCAACGGCACGGTGTGGTGGGAGGCGGTGGCACATGAAGAGGTGGTGGCAGTGCTCCCACACCACCGCGCGCTCCTCCTCCTCCTCCCACAGCAGCTGCTGCCACTCCTGCACCATGTGCTCCGCCTGATGGCCACAATGAGAGACCAGAAAAGGGTGGCGCGCAGAAAGATCTGAAGACGTGTCACACGTGCCACCTAGCGCGCTGGAGGACAGAGGTAGCGGATATGAGGCGGGAGTGACAGGGTTCATTGGCAGAAAAGAGTGTAGACGACATGCAAGGGACGGGAGGATATGAGAAGTGCACCTGAGTGAGGGTTATGCGCGCCTGCAACGCACTGGCTTCCTGAGTCATCGACGCCGCACCCGTGCTCCCCTCCCCCATCTCATCCTCCTCCTCATCCCCGGCCCCCGCCTGTTCCACCCTGTCCCCCATCCACCCTCCCCCTCCATGTGAATCTCCTCCATCATCTGCCATGCTTGCGTCACCCCGTGCTGTGCTGCCCCCATGGCCCTCCAGCCGCCCTGCCAGCACGCGTGCCTCGTTCCACCTGCCCGCCTGCACCAGCTGCTGCAGTGCCTCGTTGCCCCACCCCCCCTCCCCACTCTCCCCCCTCTCACCCACCCCCACCTCGCCCTGCTCCATCGCTGCTCCCCATCCTCTACCCTCCCCCCAACTCTGTTCCGCACCTCCATCCACCCTCGCCCCTGCCGCACCGCTGGTAATCCCAGCCGCAGCCACAGGGGGCACAGGGGGCACAGAGGGCAGGGGGGAGGCGGAGGGCCCTGAAGGGTCGCGTGAGAGCAGCTGCGCTTCCACCTGAAGCTGCTGCAGGCGGTGCTGGGCTGGTGGGGGCAGGCGGGCGCGCGAGAGGAGGTGGAGGAGGGAGAGAGTTTGGTGCGGTGAGGCAGCACGGGCAATGGCAGCATCGATTGCTAGCGATGCGAGGGAAGAGAGGATAGCTGAGGGGGAGAGGGAGCAGCGGAGAGCAAAGGAGCGCAGAGAGAAGGAGGGGGAGAAGAAGGAGGAGAGAGTGTGCAGCGAGGGGAGGTCATGGCTCGCTGCCTGCTCCTCCTCCACTGCCCCCTCCGCACCCCACACGGTCTCCAAGTCTCCCAACGCCTCCCCCAGTGCGTGCCCCTGGTGGTGCTGCGCTGCTTGTGCATGCGCATGCTCCCTGTCCGCCAGCACGTTGAACTCCGCCACACACGCCTCCGCCTCCTCACTGTGCTGCCGCCAGTGCGCCTGGAGGGGGGAGAAAGGGGTCCAGGGAGGGAGAAGGGTGAGGATTAATTAGAGAGGTATAGAGTGCAGACCAGGAATGAAACAGCAGGGCGCAAGTAATGCAGTAGCTTGTGGGTTTCATCCGTGTTACAATTGAACTGTGTGTGCATGGAGGGTGGCAGCACACCTGCAGTGCGAGGAGCAGGTAGAGCAGGGAGCAGCGTGGCAGGAAGAGGTGCAACCCGCGCAGGAGCGGCAGCACACACCCCTCGCGGCACAGCCACGCCACCATGCCACCCAGCCCCATGCCCCTCGCCTCCTCGCCCCCCTGAGCCTCCCTTTGCCTCGGCTCAGCACCTGGCTGTGCCTGTGGCTGCGGCACCCTCTGCTCCCCTCCTCCCACGTCTGCTGCCTTCCTCTTCACCCTCGGCCCTCTCTCTGCCTCCACTCGCCGGCACTTCCCTTGCTGCAACCCCTGCACCCACTCCTGCCTTTCCCCAACCCATCCTCCATGCGCTGCCTCAACCCCTTCTTCCTCCGCTTCACCTTCTTCCTCTCCCTCATCTCCCTGAAGCCCCCCATTCTCCATCTCCTCCTGTGCTGCCACAGCCCCACCAGGGGTTGCAAGGCTGTGAGAGGCAGTGTGGGTCGATGCTGCAAGCAGTCTGGCACACAGAGAGGAGAAGGGAGAAGCAGGGAATGAGTGGGGAAGAGGTGTGGGTAAAGGGTGGTGGTTGGAAGAAGATGGGTGTAACGAGAAGCACCAAGCACTAATAGCAACAAGTGGCAACAGGTATGAAGCAGTGCGGGTGTGTGGGGCAGAGTGGCATGCTCACTGTGCGCAGGTGGCATGCAGCCAGCAGTCGAGGCACGCCAGGTGGAACAGTGTGATCCCCGAGCTCGCCCCTGCCTGCCTGTCCTCCGCGCCCCCCTGCACGCCTGCTGCCACCACGGCCAGCAGCGGCCAGTGCAGGTGGCGTGCCATGCACAACAGCTGCACCGCCACACGGCCAGGGGGGCGAGCAGCGGTGCTCCCAGGGGTGTGCGAGTGGGTGGGCGCAGTGGTGGCTTGTGAGAGGACGTGGAAGAGCGTGGGCGTGCGGTGGTATGGCAGCAGCGAGGGTGGCGGGCAGGAGGGGTTGGCACAGCGGGCGAGGGCGAGGGAGAGGTGGTGGCGCAGCGGCAGGTGCGGCACGTGTTGGTGGACCTGGAAGGGCAGGGGAGGCGTGATAGCGGAGTTTAAGGTCGGGGCGCACTAGCAAATGGCCCTTGGTGGAGGTGGTGGTCACATGGTGCGTGCTGGAGGGCGCAACGAGCAGTGTTCGGCCATGTATGAAGTAGATAGCAGAGACTGCTGCAGCAGCGAAACACAGAGGTAATGCACGGTAAGAAGGAGTTCAACAAGAGGAAATGAGCGCGGGGGCGAGGGCAGTAGAGAGGGTTACGATGTGGACGAGGTCGTGGAGGGGCCATGTCTGCGCCTGAGCCTGTGCCAGCAAGCCCATCTGGAGGCGGAAAACCAATACACAAGAGAGAGGATTCAAGTGTTGGGGGCAGTGTGAGATAAGAACGGTTGAATTACAGCATAGCTGTGTTTAGGATTTAGGGTTTCTAACAAGTATGCCACGCACGGCACACATGTTCAGTTCCCCCATGCAGCCCAAGCCATACCCAGTCATTCGCGCGTGCGAAGCGCAGTAAGAGTGTGTTAGGCGGTGGGAGAGAGAACTCTGCTGCAAGGGCCAGCACCAACGCCCACTCGTCCCTCTGCTGCTGCTGCTGCTCCCTCCTTTGCATCGCCAGCTGCACGCGCCTCTGCCTCTCCAACTTCTCCTCCTCCCCCACCATCTCCACTGCATGGTTCGACCACCCCTGCACCACCCCTTTCCCTACTCCTCCCTTCACCACTGCCCCAACCTCCACCACACCAATTCCCCCTGCACCATTCTCCCCGTCCCCCTTCCCACCAGCCCCCTCTGTCTCCCCCAGCACGGCACCCTCCAGCAGCCTCAGCAGCTGCCTCGCCGCCTTGTGCTGCGCTGCCTCCCCTGCCCTCCCTGTCCCGCCGTGCTGCTCCCCCGCCCACGCACTGCAGTAGCAGTGCAGGAAGCGAGCAACAGCGGCCAGGGAGGAGGGCGAGGGGGGTGGTGAGGAGGAGAGGATGAGGTGCAAGGCGGCGATGACGAGGCGCAGGCGCGAGGAGGAGAGGCCGAGCAGAGAGAGGAAGGTGGAGGCGGAGGCGAGCAGGGGCGTGTGTGTGCGCGCGAGCAGGGCTGCTGCTGATGCCAGGCCGTGCAGGTGGTGTGTAGTGGCCTTGAGGGAGGCGCGGGCGACGGATGGGGAGAGCAGCGAGGGCAGGAGGGAGAGGAAGAGCGCCAAGGGCGACGCTGCTAGCAGGTGGTGGCGGAGAGAGTGCGGCAGGGCGAGCAGTGCACTTCGTTGGCGGCTAGCGGGTGCCTGCACCGCGTGGGGAGAAAGGGAGAGACGAAAGCAGAGAGAAGGGGGTGAATCTGGGGCAGAAGCTGTTGGGTCAAGAAAAGCCAGGGTAGACTTGAGGTTTGCTGGCGAGCAGAGGAGATGACATGAGTCGCCACCAGAGTTTCTAGGGTAGTGCAATTTAATACCTCTGGCACAGTGCGGCTTGCTAAGGGCGAAGGGTCACTGAGCCAGGCACAGGCATAGGGCCGGGCAGAGAGGGAGGCGAGGGAGTGGGAGAGGGCGGAGAGAGTGGGCAAGCGCTGTAGGGCAGCATGGGGAGCAAGTTGCAGGGCGCATGGCAGGGGGAAGGAGGCAGGAAGCTCCCAGGGGAATGTAGCGGGGGGGAGTGAGTGGGAGGCGAGGGGGTTGGGGGAGACGGGGGTGAAGAGCAGGCGGTGGAGGCGGAGGGCGAGTGCGGGTGCGGGGGGCAGAGGGGCGGGGTGGTGGGAGAGTGCGTGCAGGTGATGGTGGAGTGAGTCCGGCGGTGAGAGCAGTGCTGGCGGTAGCAGGCAGGGCAGGGTGACTCCTGCACGCACGCACACACACACACACACACACACACACGCACGCACACACACACACACACACACACACACACACACACACGCACACACAAAGACGCAGAGCCAGGAAGAGGGAGGCGAGGAACGAAATATTGTGAAGGGGTGAGGAGAGATGGCGAGTGAGGTTGACGTTGAAAGGGGCAAGCGTAGACTCAGAAGACAAGTATGAGCAGGAAGAAATGCGCACACACGCTGTCAGCACGCGACTGCTAAAAAAAAAACCCACGTGCATGCAGTGCGTCACACCTTGTGGCGCATGGTGCCATGCAGTGAGTGCCATGCGCACAGCCCTCATCTGCCACATGCCTGTGCCTTGCCCCAGCACTGCCACCACCTCCTCCCTCCCTCCCGTGCCACTCCGCCACCACTCTCCACTCCTCTCCTCCTCTTCGTCTAGCCTGCCTTCCGCCCGCCCTCTCCCCCCATCGCCGCGTGCTGCCACATGTGTCCGGCCCAGCAGGCGGTCAAGGCAGGCGAGCAGGGGCAGGTGGGATGGGAGGGCGGGGTGAGAGGGGGGGTGGAGAAGCAGGGCGAGCAGCAGGGAGCGCCAGAGGTGCTGCTGCCACTGCTCCACTGCAGACACATGCACTTCCTCCCACCGCCCCCCTACTGCTCTCCACACGTCTAAGCCCGCAGGTGGGCCACTGCCATCCGCCATCTCCTCCTCATGCCCCTCCTCCCCTTGCTCCTCCTCTGCCTCGCCCTCTCCTCTCTCCTCATCCTGCTCCTCCTCCTGCCCCTCCTCATTTTCCATCGCCCTCTTCCCGGCTGCCTCATTCCCACTATGTCCTGCCGTGCCTGCCTTCCCGCACCACTCTTCCGTGCCCCACTGCCCCTCCTGCCACCACCACAGCTCATCATCTCCCCATGCATCCACATCTGCTCCACCCACCCGCTCCTGCTGTGCACCCTCCACCCATCTGCACCCCACAACACCGCTCAAGTAACTCCCAGCCCACAGAGCCACACCCCCTGCTGTTGGCCGGGCCTGCCCTATTTCCCCTCCGCCACTGTTCCCGTCCCCATCACCTCCCTCGCTCATCCCTGCACCCGCACCACGCGCACCACTGCTTTTCTCGCCGCCCTCGTCATCCCCCCATGTGCACTCGTTCTTCCCCCCCCGTGCCTCGCTCACCCAGGGCCAGGCAGTGCCGGGAGGGGGGTGGGCGAGGAGCCATGCTAGGTTGCACCGCACCCCCTGTGCTATTTGCACGGCCGCTGCACGGACACCCGCGGGTGCAGGCAGGGGGGCTTGCGAGGGGGTGATGGGGAGCGAAGGAGGCGGTGGGAGAAGGGAGTGCAGCAACCAGACGTAGCAGGGGTGCGCTGAGAGGAGCTGCACCGTGGCGCACAAGGGGCGGGAGGGAGTTGGCAGAACAGGCAGGGAATAAGGGCGGGGCAAAACACCAGCAGATTGGGGATTCTGAATTACACGGTCACGAACAGTAAGTAGGAAGGCGGCGGAGAGAAAGGCACATTATGGCAAGAAAGACTGTGGTTGGCAGCTCACCATGTTATCTTCATGTGTGTGTTGCTGCATGCGCGCGTAGTGACGGGCGGTGTGTGTGTTGAGGAAGAGGTGCAGCAGCAGTGGCAGGCGCAGGGCGGAGCATGTGAGAGTCATGCCCACAGCACTCCACTGCAGCCCTCCCACAGCACCACCCCCACCTCCTCGCACACCCACCTCCCCATCGCCTTCCTTTCCCTCATCACCCTTACCCTCACCCTCACCCACACCCACATCCCCACGCCTGCCTGCACTCACACCATCCACTCCCACTGCTTCCTCCGCCCCACCGCCCGCAATCTCGCCTGCAAGGCCCTTGGGCGGCAGCAGCATGTGGGCGCGTGCAAGGAGGCGCAGGAGGGGGAGGGGGTGGCGCCAGTGGGCGCGCAGCAGCACGCCCTGCGCCGCCAGCTGCTCCTCCAATGCCCTGCGCATGCCGCCACTGATGCCCTCGCCATACGCACTGCCCCCTGCCCTGTGCTGCACTGCGCTCGCCTCTGCACTCCCTGGCCCGGGCAGCACTGTGGCAGGGTTGAGCACTGCTGCTGCCAGGACCACTGGCACGCGCATGCAGGTGCGTCTGGGGGAGGTGGGTTGGGAAAGGGGGTGAGGAGGAGGACGGTGCAAGACTGCCGTGATGGGCGAGCGGGTGAGGGCAGTGGGAGGGAGAGCGTGAAGGGTGGAGGAGAGGAGGGCAGGGAGGTGGTGGCGCAGAGACAAGGAGAGCAGAGCTTCCCATGCCACCAGAGATGCAGCAGGGGGTGGTGGAGCAGCAGGCAGTGGCGGTGGGATGTGCAGGCGATGCGTGGCTAGAATGCGATGCAGGGCCGTGAGTGCGGGCGCACAGGCTGAGGAGGAAGAGGTTGGCTGACACGAGGAGGAAACGGAGGGAGAGGGAGACGAGGCGAGGAGAGCTCCTTCTGCCAGCACCTGTGATGGCGGGGGAGACAGAGGGGGAGAGCTGGGTGACCTGCCACCCATGCACTGTTGCGTGAGTGCCGTGCCACATGCAGAGGTGGATTGGAGGCAAGGGAAATATTGAAATAGGCCAGCACAGGAGAAGCGGGGAATGCAGCAGCATAAGTGGTAGCGAAGGCTAGGACAAAGTGAATACGAATGACCCGAGCGGAGCGAGTGCATGTGGTGCATGGTGGGCGGTGTGGCATGCTGACCTGCAGCAGCACAGCGGGGTCCCAGTGCTGCACCCATGCTGTCGCCACACACGCAAACCCGTGCCGCACCACAATGCTCAACCCATCCTCCACCTGCATCCTGCTCTGCTCCTCCTCACCCACCCCCTCTGCGACCATCTTGTTCTTCGCCCCAACCCCTGCACCTTCACCCCACGCCTCTGCTGCCTGCCTCCCCCCCTGCCCTCCCTGTGCGGGCACCAGCGCCACCAGACTGCCCCAGCTGCCCCCAATCACCCCCCCACCACACTGCCCGCACTCCACACCCCCGACACCCACTGCCACTCTTGCCCTCGCCCCACCATCAACCTCACGCTCATCCACCCCACCCTCCTCACTCGCGCCCACCACCCCTTGTTGACATGCTTCCGCCTCCCCCACTGAGTCCACAGCTGCACGGCCCCCCTCAGGCACGGAGCGTGGGGCACTGCTGCGGCTGTTGGCAGCGCGCGTGGCAGGGTGGAGTTGCAGGGAGGAGGGGGCAGAGGCGCGGCGCAGGCGATACGCGGGGGTGAAGGATCGCAGGGGGTACATGTCCTGCAGGGGGGTGGGGGGGCGACGAGGGGTTTCCATGGCAGCGCAAGAGCATGTGTGAAGAACATGTACATGCGGTGGCATCAGGTGACCCGCAGTCGACGAGTGAGTGGCGATACTGGCCGCCTCAGAACATATACATGCGGTGGCAAGTGGTTGAGCAGTTTACGTGGTGGGTAGTTACCTGGATAACTTGAGTGCAAGCGAGGAAGTGCAGGAGGGGGGGCGGCAGCAGGTGGTGGTGGTGCAGGTAGTGTGAGAGCACGTGGCGCAGGTGGGAGGAGAAGGAGCGCAGCAGCAGCTCCCGCAGCGACGCGTGCACGTGTGCGCCCAGGCGCAGCAGCACCTGCGCTGCCATGCCCGCATGCCCCTGCCACAGGAACGCCAGTGCCAGCCTGCGCCCCTCCACCTGCACCACATGCTCCGCCTCCTCCCTACCCGCCTGCCCCGCCGCCTCCCGCCCTGCTTCTCCCCCATCCGCCTCTGCTTCTGCCCCTCCCTCCTCTCTTGCATCTGTGCCACTCTCCTTTTCCTCCTCCTCCTGCTCCTCCTCCTCCTTGTGCTGCTCACCACCTGTGGCCTCGATGCGGGGCTGCTGTGAGCGTGGGGGGTGCAGCAGGCGGTGGTGCAGGAAGGCGGTGGCGAGGGGCAGGCGGCACGAGGCAATGGCGTCACACACCACCACCTCCGAGGGGCTCTGCTGCTGCTGCCACCGCTGCAGCATGGCGCGCACACTCTCCTGCTCGCCCCCCTCCATCCATGCCAGCATTGGCGCGCTGTGAGGGGGCAGCACTGCCAGCTGCTGAGGGCGAACGTCCGTTGCCGGTACAGCAGTGGGTGGTGGTGGCAGGGCGAGTGGCTGGGCAGGGGACGTGGTGCGGGTGGTGGCTTGGTGAGGTGGTTGCGAGGAGAAGAGGGAGGAGGGGACTGAAAGCTGATCGTGGGGTGAGCGGGACATGTGGAAGGACGGCGGAAGGTGGGGAAGAGGCAAGTGGGAGTAAAGGGGCCCAGATGGAAGCGCAGCCTGCATGGTGCGAGGGAGGGGTTCAAACAAGGGAGGCAAGGCAAGTGCATGAGTGCACAAGGACTTTTCTCTCACTCGCACATGCCAGTGCATATGGTACCCATCGCCCCTGCATGGTGCTGCTGGGCCTCACCTGTGGGCCATGCGCTGCAGCGAGAGCATGTGGGGCGGACAGCAGCAGCATGCCTGACTGTCTCTCCGCGCCACCTCCCCCTGCACCTGCACCACCGCTCTCTGCAGCGACGCCTGCAGTGCTGCTGGGGGCAGCGGTGGCGGCGGAGGGCGCAGCATGGTGGGCGGAGAGGCGAGTGGCGGCGGTGTGCAGGTGGCGCAGGGCGAGCAGCACGTCTGACAGCGCCTCCATGCTCGCCCTCTGTGCCGCCTGCTCCTCACTCCCCGCCTCCCCCTCACCCTGCCTCCGCTTCCCTCCCCCTCTCCCCTTCTCGCCCCTGCCCACGCCCGCGTGCATGCCTGCTGGAGTGCGTGGCCTAAGAGTGGAGTGGGGGCGGCGGGCCCTGTGGGGCGAGGCGGGCGCCGTGTGGTAGTGCAGCAGGAGCGCCTGTAGCAGTGCACGGATGGCATGCGCCAGCAGACTGGGGGCAGGCGGGAGGACAGACGATAGGACAGGGGCAGGTGAGTGAATCAGGAGAGGCTTAATTTGCAGTGATGAGGGCGCAACATGGCGTGTGGCAAGGGCAGAGAATGCTGCCCCAGAAAGGTCACAGGCAGCCATGCAAGGCTGTATGGGTGCGAGCGAGCGGGCATACCTGGAGGTGTATCTGGCGTGGGAGCGCGAGAAGCGCGCGAGGGGGAGGTGTGTGATGAGGTAGGCGAGCAGGCAGTGGAAGGCCTTCACTTGCAGGGCGGCACTGATGCCGTGCAGCAGGAAGAGCAGCCTGCACGCACACATGCACACATGCAGAGAGTGGGAACGGCATGAACAGGGTGAGGAGGAGCGGAGAAGATGCAGAGATGGACAGATGAACCTCAAGTGGGATATGCGACAGGGTGTGGGTTGCATTGCAGCAGAAGTGACGCACCTGACAACGGAGGGCGCGGGGCACATGAGGTCGAGGCAGAGGCGCACGTGCTGCAACACAAGGCACGAGTCCGGCCAGCCTGCACCGCAGCACGCTCACGCACGGTGGGCACAAGCAGCGTGAATCCATGACGACAGGATGTGCCTCAGATCAGAAAGCAGGGTGCTGGCATGCTGAAACAGCAACTTGGTAATTTGAAGGCACAGGCGCAGGGTTGGCAGGGTTGGTACCGTTGGCATGTGCAGTGTTGTGCAGCAGTGAGAGGAAGGCAGTGCCGCCCAGATCCTCCCTGTTCATAACATCGCCCTCTATCGCCATCACCGCCCCCATCACCTCATTCACACTCCGCACCCACGCCTCCTCCTGCCTCTCCGCCCCCACCCACCTCTCTACCACACCACTCCCCCCCACTACCACACTTGCAAAATGTCCTCCCCTCTGCACCCTCACTCCCCCCTCCCCCTGCTCGCCCCCACAAGGTGTCAGGGAAGGCACTCCTTCCAGCTGCAGGGCTGCCAAAGTGAGGGACATTCTAAGAGCAGCGGCGCATGGGGGTGAGGGGAGGCACGAGCGGGGCAGGTGGCACATGGGGAAGAGGGGCGCGGACGAGAGGTGCAGGGGCGAGGGCGGGCGGGCGGGGAGGAGGAGGAGCAGGCGGTCGTTGGAGAGACAGAGCAGGCGGTGGCAGGAGAGCAGCGGCACGGCGCAGGAAGGCAGCGAGAGGGGGGGCAGGGCGGGTGCGAGAAGGGTGTGGGTAAGCGGAGCGTGGTTGTGGGGGATGGCGAGCGGGAAGGAGTAGATAGCGACATGTGCCTTGGGTGCTGGACGGGTGGCATCGCTGGCAGGGTGAGAAGCAGCGGGTGGGGGTGCGTGGTGGGGCGTGTGGTGCGAGTGCAGCACGGCCACTGTGAGTACAGCAGTGCTGCTGTCCGCTGGCCCCGGCCTGTCTGCATGCACGAGGCCCAGCAGCACGCGCCCCGATGCCAGTGGGCTGCACAGCACCACAGAGCGCATGGGGGGGGCGGGGGGTGTGGGGAGAGGCGGAGGCGTATGGGGAAGCATGGGCGCAGGCAGCAAGGCAGTGAGCACGAGGCCCGTGGTGGTGACGGCGCACAGCAGCGCGCCCTCGCCCCCCAGCACCACGCCCACCACGCCACCCATGCCGCCACCTACAGCACGCGAGTGCCGCGCGCCGTCCATGGATGGGCAGCTCTGCATGCTCGCACTGCTGCTGCTGCTTGCACTGGCGCCAGCTCCATGCGCGTGGAGCACATGGGGAGGGGCAGAGGCGTGGGTGGGCGCAAGAGGTGCGGGCCCGGCAGGGGTGAGGAGCAGGGAGTGCAGGGGGCGGCCAGAGGCGGCGCTCCACGTGAAAGCAGCGCCCCATGGCTGCACGGCGCACAGCACGGCGCCCTGGAGCTTCACGGCGCTCCACATGGCGCCCGCCCCATGCTGTGCGCCCGTGACCGCGTGCAGGTGGATGCAGCACTGCACGCGCACCACACCACCCACCCTGCGCCCCTGCTCCCCCTGCTCCCCGCGCCACAGCTCTCCCACCATACCCCCAGCATCGCCCTGTGCCCGCTGCGATCGATTGTCGGCGCTCACTCCCCCTGCCACGGCCAGCACGAGCACGCTGCTGTGTGCTGGCAGGGGGGCTTGGCAGCGCAGCGCGGACGGCGAGAGGCACATGTGTGCGTATGCTTGGCGCGACGTGAGCAGCAGCGCGAGGTGCGAGGCATGCGCGTCGGATTCCACCCCCACCGCCACCACCTGCTCCACCGCACACCCCCATGCCCCGCCCTCGCTCCCACTCTCCTGCATGCTCGCCTCTCCGTTGCTGCGCGCCTGCTCTCCGCTGCCCCCGCCCGCCGCCATGGCCCCACAGGCGGCCAGCAGGCTGTGCCAGGGCGGGGAATCGAAGTGTGCATGCCACGCGCTCATGCTGAACCCCATGCGCGCGCCCGCGCCCATGCTCATATGCGCTGCCGCCTCCCCTCCCCCCGCCAACTGCTCCCACCTGCCAGTTTCCCCCGCGCCATCTGCTGCGCCACTCAAAAGGTCGAACGCATCGCTGGCCCCGCGCGCAGAGGAGGATCCGCGCGCGCTTTCCGGCCAGAACACCACTCGCACGCCCGCCCTGCCGAAGGGCACGCGCCTGGCCTGCACTGACGCAGCCGGTATAGGACTCCCCGACACGGGGCTCGTGCCTGCGCTTATCGCGTACAGCGACACACGGCGGGGCCTAAGCAGCACAAGAATCCGATCATGCGACTGGCCCTGATCGCACGGTTCGCCCAACTGCTGTCGCGGGCACAGCCATGCGACGCGGCGATGGTACGAGGGCGCGTGAGGAGGGGCATCTGCGGGCGCCGGCTCGGCGCGATCGCGGAAGAGCACGTGGGTGGTGGCAGCAGCGGGGCGCACGGGGCTGCCGAGAGCGCAGACAGCGACATCGCCGCACGGCAGGTGCGCCGCTAGCAGCCTGAGGTCCGACGACACGTCGGCCGACACGACGCTCGCCCCGGCTATGTCCGCCGGGAAACGCGCGAGACTCAAAGTGGCCATGGCGGGGCGGTGAGGACACGAGTGACGGAAGGTGATAGTGGAAACATGGAGAGGTGAACAAAGGAGCTAGCGTCTGGGATTGGAAAAATCAACATCGGAAATTCGTTGGAATCGCGCGGGTGGATTTGGAGAATAAGATGCTACTAGACTTCATGCGTGATGGACAGCCCAGTGGTGCCGGCCCCCATACAAATTCGAGGATGTGCCATGGTAGGCTGGCTGGCCCAGAGGAGAGAAGATATGTTGGGCCTGAAGGCGAAGGAAGCTTTGAGGAGGATTCGCTAAGATTTAACGATAATCAGGGTAAGTGCTACCGGTAAGAAAACTTGATAAGTTCGCTAGGATTGCACTAAAGGTCAAGAAAAGTTACGTACCACTCAGCAAGGGAAGCATTGTTGAATGATGAGTAATTTTGTGACATTACAAGCCTGAAGTGATTGATGGAATCCGTGACGGAGAGCTCAAGGTAGTAATCGTCATTGTCATGTCATTGTCATTGACCTCGACCTTGCTGGGCCTAAAATGAGGGAGTGAACGTGTGTGTAAACTTGTTTTTTAAGTGATGCTCGTCTGAACCGCTTCTGAGCGGCTATGAGTTGTGTTGTCACATGTGTCATTGTTGGGGGATATAGATTTGGAGATCTATAGATTAGAGAAAGCGCTACTAGGTGTCGTGATATTCCAGTAACGGGGTTTGCTGATGGCGCGTCCAGCCACCTGAGCATTCCCTTGACAAGATGAAGAGCTCAACTGTGATTGGTGCCAGTTGCAGACCTAACGCAGTAACGAATGTTGGGCCCTCTATCATCACTCCCCCCGATCGAGGGATCAAACGATCCGACTAGTGCATACCCGCCCAAACGCGATTTCAAAAGGGTTTTCGCGAGCTGCCTGGAGATCCTCCCCCAGTGTTTCCGAGGCACGTGGCCAAACGTGCACGACTGCGTTGCCTCGTCCCTCTCACCTGCCCTCCCCTCTGCTGCTCATCTTCAGCCGCTCCTGCACCTGCCTCTTCTTCCCCGCTTCATCACGACGTCCACCTGTCCAACAGCTCAACCCTACACCACTTGCGTTCCACACCCTGATTTGTTTAGTGGTAACATCCTGCGCTCACTGTATGCGCTTGGCCATACGTCGGCCTTCGCGATTTTCGCGTCGCTTGTATTCTTGACCGTCTAGGTGGTCAACTTAGCCGCAAGCTCTTCCTGCGGTGCCGATTTTCGCTATCGCCTTTAGGAGTTTCGTGACGACAAAGGCGCCGAGGTGGCTCCATCACGGGCGTGCTTAGAGAGGTCACCGTCGGCCTTGGCGCCGTCTCTCGCGGCCGTTCCTCGCGAGCATGCGGCATCGGCCGCGGATAGCCGTGTCGATCGCGTAGACGTCACACTGGCGCGTCTCCATGACCCGTGGGGCCGGCCTCAGCCGCGCTCGCAGGCGGTGCAGGCGCAGCAGGCGGCGCAAGAGCCGCAACGCGAGCACGGGTTGCGGCAAGATGACGGAGTGGCAAGGGCAATGCAGGCCGATCTTAGTCCCGCGGGGGTTGCACCCGACGGTGAGCAGGCCGGCGGTCGCGGATTCAGCTCGTGGTGGCTACACGACCCCACGTTCGTCGACGCGCGCCCCACGCCGCCACCTCGACGGCGACGGGGAGCCGTGCTGCCCGGATGGTGGGTGGCGCTGCCGCACGGCCAGGGTGACGATGACGACGACCCGCATGGTGCGGCCGAGGGGGGGTCGGCGCAGTTCGGAGGGGGAACGGCGGGGTACGAATTGGCGCACGCGCTGCCGGAGTGGTGGATTCACGACGGCGACGAGGACGGCGCCGCCAATTCCAGCGGCAGGGACGACGGTGACGCCGTGGAGGGCGGCGGGTGCGAAGAGAGCGGCAGGCTGGACGAGGGGTCGGGGGAGTTCGTGGAGTGGGAGGCGCGGGCAGACGGCGGTGCTCGCGCGGTGGATAATCTGGAGCGACGGGCGGACGGGAGGGGGGCCATGGTGGTCGAGGAGGCGGAGCAAGAGAACGGCAGCAACGCGGTCGTCGCTTGCGGTGAGGCGAGGGAAGCGGCGGCGTTCCCGTCGTGGCACGATAAAGGCAGTGCGGGTGGGGATGGCGGTCAGGCAAGGCACGCAGGGGGATGGGGGCAGCAGTTCCAGCAACAGGACGTGGTGATGGCGCGCGGCGATCGGGAGGTGCCTTGCGCGCGGGTCCCGGACATGCACGCACGCGCGCTGAACTCCGCCCAGGAGCAGTGGGGCGGAGGAACGTTGAGGGGATGGCGGGAGGTGGAACAGGGGGTAGGGGCAGGGATGGAGAGGCGACAGGAGCAGGAGACAGGGAGAGAGCAGGCGATAGATAGACAGGGGGTGCGTACGATGGAGGGTGAAGGAGGAGGGCACTGGTGGAAGCGACAACGACAGCAAGGGCAGGCACGTGGCGTGGAAGATGAGCTCGCGCCGCGCAACCAGCGGTGGCAGCAGCAGCAGGACGGCGAGAGAGATCAGCGGCAGCAGCAGGCGATGCGATTGAGCGAGCAAAGGGGAAGGTTGAGAAGCTGCGTGGTGGAAGAGGAGCAGGCAGAGCGGCAGGGTGTTGAGGATGGCGGCACAGTGCACAATGGGGGCAGTAACAACGTGTTGCTGCCGTCCTGGTGGGTGTCCATGCCGCCACACCAAGACGACTCCACGTGAGCATGTGTGGCACGGCACCACCCTCACTGTGCGGGGCCACTCTGCCGCTGCACGCTCCAACGCGCCCACACGCCTCTCCCCGCCGCTCCTCTAACCCGCTGACGTAGGTGCCTGTGATAACGAGCGAGGGGTGAGCCCTGGGCGCGGCTTGTACCTGCTCCTGTGCGTACACTCGCACGAGTATGGCAAGGTGTTCGCTGCTGTGCTCTGCATGGACATGCATGAGGGCTCGCTCTCTCTTCTTCTGTGTGTGTGTGTGACTGTGTGATGTGTGCTTGTGTGAGAGTGTGCGGCTTGGTGTGTGTTGAGCATGATGGTGCGCAGGGCACAGACATCGTATCACATGTTCATAGTGTGCTTTGCGGAACCAATGTGCTCATGTGCGCCACAGCGGCCAATTGGCCGCATGATGACTCTTGAAATGAAGTCCAGTGAGCGGTGGCATGTGTACAGCTAGGGCACGCGGCCAGGGCTGGAACGGCAGGGCGCACATGAGGAGGCGTGGTGTGCCTTGTGCACTGCTTGCCTGAAGCAGTGAGGCATGGTTATGGTGTATGGTTAGGCCAGCGAGTGCAGGCATGGCAGCAGCTAGGAATACTGCATCAGGGCATCAGGAAGCAGGCAGGGCAGCAGGATCAGCATGAGCAGCAGCTGGTCGTTTGGACGCGAAAGCCTGGAGGTCAGATATGGCTGCCGTGCCGTGCCTGCACTGCCGTTCAATCTCAGCCATAGGCATGGCAAGGTAGTGTTTGCTCTTTATCCGTGCACCATTCATAGCATTTTTTCTCCATCTTTTTGAAAAAGTTGCACCTCTGTCCAGCTGTCACCTCATATACCCATGCCCCCCGCAATCCCTTTCCTTTGTGCAGCACTCGGCGTCTCCCACTCCCCTGTCCGTGCCGCTGTCGCCACACCACCCCATTTTTTGCTGATTTGCTAGCAGTATTCATGCCTTCCTCTGCGCCTGGCAGGGCGGTAACTGCAACAGAGTCACAATTTAGGCAGCTGACTCACAGCAGTCTCAGCATCCGCCACCACCTTTAACCTAGCTTAGGTTCTTGGCAGCAGCAGCAGCAACAGCAGCAGCAAGAGCCTTGGGTGTTTCTCTTGGCTCTTGTTCCATGCTCTTCGTTGGCTTTTGTTCCCCAGTAGTCGGTGGCGGAAGGCGCCCACCCCAATCAGCAGTTGGAGGCTAGATCACATGTAGTTCATGCATGTAAGCGTGCACACGGTTGGATATAGCGGTAACAGCTGTGTCCACACGGTGAGAGATGGACAGAAGTTGAGCCATGATGCGCAGTAGCAAGCAAACACAGCTTACTTGGAAAACGACCTTTGTAAGCTCTACTTTAACCATCATCTTTGTTAAAAACGCTTATGGCGGCTCACACCGTCTAAACGCATCATTTACTGGAGCGATGAAAATGTTGCCAGCCACCCAGCCATGGTGGATTTTGGAGGTGAAGTTGGATTCGAGCGCATCCGAGAGGCCACGCCACCCACCCACCGCGTCCACCCCACACACATCCTCTCACAGCTCACAGCGCGCCCATCCATCACCGGCCCGCCATGGCTACTTC
Organism: Closterium sp. Yama58-4; assembly: GCA_947470075.1. NCBI lineage: Eukaryota > Viridiplantae > Streptophyta > Zygnematophyceae > Desmidiales > Closteriaceae > Closterium > Closterium sp. Yama58-4. The sequence continues at coordinate 34,248 of CANIUD010000191.1, read as the reverse complement.
GTCTCATCTTCTCGCCTCCGCGCCCCTGCCTCGTCTCGGAACGTCCCTGCTTCCCGTGAGCCGTTCGATCGCCACAACCGCTCCTCGCCGCATTGCACCGCGCGCGCTCGTTGTCGCAGCCGCCGACTCGTCGTCGAGCGCGCAGCACGTCGCGGCGGCGGCCCCCCAGGCCGACCGGCGGTCGCTGCTGCTGGCGGGGCTGGCCCTCGCGTGCGGCGCAACTGCGGTGGCGGGCGAGGCGAGGGCGGCGAGCTGCGAGCTGACGGCGACGCCGTCGGGGCTGCAGTTCTGCGACACCGCCGTGGGCGACGGCGTCGAGGCCGCCGCTGGCATGCTCATCAAGGTGCGCGCCGAGTCCGCTGCCATGGCGCCACGTGTGGATGGAGGGGCTGCTCTCATGATCCTCGCGCGCGCGCTTGCATGCCGGGGAGTTATTGTGTTTGTGTCGCGTGGCTCGTCTCCGCGAATGCTAATCGCGCGTTGACATGCGCGGGTGCGAATGCGTGCCCGTCCCCCCCCAGGCGCACTACAACGGCACGCTGCTGGACGGCACGGTCTTCGACAACAGCTACCGCCGCGGCCGCCCCCTCGTCTTCCGCGTCGGCGCCGGCGAGGTGCGTGTGCCGCCTCTCCTCCGCGCCCCCCCTGCTTCTCGTCCGCTTCCCTTGCCGCCGCGTTGCTCCTTTCCCTCCCCACCTTCCCTTGATGCATGTGCGCGCGGTCAAACCCGCGCGCTGCCTCTGCCACTCTGCATTGTGCGCGTGCCTGACCCCACCGTGTGGCGCCTGAGCCTGCCTGCGCCCTGCTGCGTGTGTGGGACACACGTGCTGCATGGTAGGGCAGGGCAGTGCCGCTGCCCACTCATGCTGCGCGGCACTGTCGGCGCGCAGTGCATAGCGCACAGTGGCGTCATGTCCAGCGCTCATCTCTCTGCCGGCACACACCCCATCCCCGTGCGGCACTGGCCCATGTGCCCGTGCGTGGCGTGTGCGCAGGTAATCAAGGGGTGGGACCTGGGCATCGTGGGCGGGGAGGGCATCCCCGCCATGCGCGCAGGTGGGTACCACCGGCCCCCCACACCCACTCCTTCCCATCACCGCTGCCTGCCACCTTGCCGCCCGAGGCACACACAATCCATGCGCATCTATGCTTCTGCTCTCTTTTATGCTTCTCATCACGCGCTCGTGCTACCTGTGTGTGCAGGCGGCAAGCGCACGCTGCGCATCCCGGCATCACTGGCGTACGGTGCGAGAGGAGCCGGCTGCCGCGGAGGTGAGACCTCTCCATGCCTCGCTGCCCTGCCCAACCATTTCCCCCTCACTGCTCACTGCTCATTGCTTTTTCCTTGCTGCTTAGGATGAGGCATGGACTGATCGCCCATTCACAGTTTTTTGTGGGTTTGCAGTTGAACGCTCGCACCCATGCCGAGGTCGTAGTGAGTATGAGCGCCATGACCACTTTGTCCATTGTGGAGCCACATGCCTGCATTCAAGCGTGGTGCCATGAGCTGAGAGCTTCACTCGTACACTGGCTGGCAATGAGTGTGATACGCTGCTTGTTGCCATGTGTGCGTGCCTCTCATTGCAGGGTCGTGCATCATCCCCCCCAACTCCGATTTGCTCTTTGATGTCGAGTTCGTTGGCAAGGCATAGAGCTCCTCCCAGCTCTCCCACCCCACCAATTTTGTTGCCACCATCAAGTTTGAGTTCTTTCAACTTGGTGTGAAATCACAGCACGTCAAGAGTGCTGGACTTTTGTAATACCAACTCGAGTGGTGCCAGTTTTCATTGCTCATGCTGGCATCAATTAGGGTACTGAATTGCACCTTATACGGTACCGGTACGCCAATCTGGTTGAGGGTTTTGAGGTGGAGGAATCAATATCCCTATAGGAAAAGAGCTCTTGCGATGCCAGCGAGATGTACAGGTGAAGGCCAGCTAGACAAGATGGTAAACCATGTCAATGTCATCGTGGCTGTGGAGCCATCTACAGCATCACTTGCCTGGCAGTGTCAAACTCACTCTCCTAAGATTAGTCACCATCACACCTGCTCTAGCACAAGAGGGCAATCCTTCCTGCCTCCCTTTCCTATTACAACCACAGTGCCACTTCCACTGATCCCAACCCTCCACTGTAATCTGGAAGAAAGGAGCACTGCAGGGCGAGCAGGCTTGAAAGAACCATGCATGCGTGCATGCACGGCATTCCTCTGCATCTATGTACAACGGTAGCCATAATGCCATCCACACTCGTTGTCACTCTGAAGGCCCCGAGCTGCAGGGAGGAGTGAGAGTGCAGGAGAGATGACACAAGCCATGCAGCAAGCACAGAACAGGCAGTGCGCTGCACTCACATGCGCGACCTGCTGTGCTGCGATGTGGGACTGGCCGGGGTGCCATGCATGGCAGCGGTGATGAACTCGTGCATGCGCTCGTTCACCTGCTCCTGCTCGTCCCACATCACCCAGTGCGACGCCTGCCATGCACCACACACGCACTCACAATATGGTGTCAACACAAACCCAGGCATTTGTGTGCTACAATCTGCATGTGCAAGGGAATTTGAGAGGTGAGGGTTGATGAGCAATGGGAGGGGCGGCAGTCTTGAGAAGGTGCAGAAAGTGTGGGAAGGCGGGCGTGGGGCGTGCCTGGGGGAAGTGGATGACTTGGCAGTTGGGCACGAGGGATGGTGGCGGCTGCGAGAGGTCCGGGTTGAATGCCCAGTCGTCATCGCCCCACAGCATCAGCACCGGCACCTCCACCTGCCCGTGGCACATGGGTGGAGAGGGGAGACAGGCCATCACAGGAGGAGGTACCGACTACAACGTTCCTGCCTGCACAGGGTATAGGCATGCGTGCTCTCAGAAGAGCAAGTGAAGGAGAGTGGCAAATGGGGCAAGGGAGAATGGGAAGGGGCGGCGGTGCATGTGGCATACAGTGGCGTGGGAGGTGTCAGGGCGGAGCCAGTGCTTGTGGAAGGCAGCGCGGTACAGGTTGATGGCCGCCGTGAGCGCACCGGGGATGGAGAACGCTGCCACGTGCCTGTGGCGGTGGGGGGGGTGAGAGCGAGGCACATGGGACATGGGGATGTGATGGTCAGTGGGGAGCACGGTGACAAGCTGACGGCAGCACATGCACGGCACTCAATGTGCGCGCCACCTCCATCAGCAGCACCCAGCACGCCAAAACCAGAGGCGCACGCCTGGCGTGCAGCTCTTCCGCATGCCGCAATCCCTTCACCCATGCACGGCTTGCCCCCGTTCACATCAACGTCTGCTCGGCCCCACCCAACACCCCACTCTTCCTCCAAAACCACAACCCTCCACCCTCTTCCCCACTTTCCCATCCGTCCGCACACCCATCCCTCCTCCTCTTCCCTTCTCCCTCCTCCCCCTCCCCCCCCCCCCCCCAATCCCCCCCTGTACCCCCGTGCGCACCGCTGCACGTCGTCTTGAGACTGTGGCACCTTGGGGTCGCGCTGCACAACGCCGCGCAGCATGTAGAAGCTGCCGGCGGGCAGTGCACGCACCACATGGAGCACAGGGAGCACAGGGGGGGGCGGGCACGCACGTGAGAAAGGGAGGACAGGAAAGACGCGAGGGACGACGGCGACAAGAAACGTGACGAGGACGTAAAGGGAGCTGGCAAGCGATGCATGATAGGGCGAGTGCGCGGGTGCGAGGGAGGGTGGCGAGGGCAGCGCAGCACTGACTTGTTGAGCGACATGAAGGACTCGCCCAGGTGGCCCAGCTGGAACAGAACTGCGCACACGGGCAGGGGGGGACGAGGATGCGGATGAGTGAGTGCGCGGAGCAAGGGGGTGGTGGAATGAGCGGAGGAGAAGCGGCGCATGGGAGGGGATGGGGGCACGGAGCGACTCACAGATGTACCAGCTGCGGCGCATCTGCGATGGCTTGGAGCGCAGCGCGGCATGGAAGGCGGAGGGGTGCGGCATGTTGCAGATGACGAGCGCGTGCAGCAGCGCGGGGTGGTCGTGCGCGAACTCCCACGCCACGTTGCCGCCCCAGTCATGCCCCACCTGCTCGCACACACGGGTCACATGCAGGGATGCGGGGTGGGGACACGGAGGCATGCAGCACGACGCACTCTCATTCGCTTCCTAGCAGCCATCCCAGTGGCGAGAAATGGCTGAATCCACGACACACGATCCGCGGGCAGCCTACCAGCACCATCTTGCTGCGCGCCTGCCCGTCCGCGTCCTCCCGCACGCCGAAGTGCGCCGCCAACGCCGCCACGTCCGACAGCAGCGCCGCGCGGCTGTACGCCGCCACGTCCGGCGGCTTGCCCGACCAGCTGTAGCCGCGCAGATCCGGCGCCACCACGTGGTACCCGCGACTGGCCTCCGCAGCGGGTGATAGGACGAGGAGACATGAGACGATGGGAGTAGAAAGGCGCATGGGTTGAGTTGCAAGAGGAAGGGTGAGGGTGCAGCGGGCGAGGGATGCGCACGTGGGCGCAAGGGCACGGACCTGGCGAAGAAGTGGAACTGGTGCTTCCACGTGTACCAGAAGGACGGGAAGCCGTGCAGGCACAGCAGCTGCCAGTGGGCATTGGGATGCACGCAAGGCACAGCGGGAGGGGATCAGACGTGCGCATGTGGTGGGGAATGAACGGGGGAAACTGGGAGAAAAGTTGACGAAGCGGAAGGCGCGACACGGTGCGCGTGGATGGCGCACGGACCAGCGGGTCGTGCGGTGCGCCGCAGTGCACGTAGTGCAGCTTGACGTCGCCGTTGCTGACGTAGCCGTGAGTCACGTCCTGCCCGAACACGCTCTCCACCGCGCCTTCCGCTGGCTGCTCCTCGCCCATCGCTCTTCCTCTTCCTGCCAGACCCGTGCCCTCTCGCCCCAAACTCGTCTTGCGTCTTCCTCTTCCTTGTGCACCTCCGGCTTGGTTTGCCCTCTAATCTCGGATTCGCTCGATTACACCTCGCCCAGTGCTACTTGATCAGGAATGTAGGCAGACCGCTGGAGCCTGGACATAATGAGCATGAAGCACCGAGGCGAGACCCCTCGCGTTCGAGTTTCCAGGAGAAAAAATTGCATGTACCCGTTTGTGGATGCAACTCGTATTCCCAAAGTGACACCAATGATTAGAATGAAAGGAACTGCACTAAATTCCTTCTACCCAATCTGTTAAAGCATAACGGCTGAATCTTGACGGATAATAAAACAAGACGAGACAAAACAAAACAAAAGACCCCGTCAAGGTTCTTCATAACCGAAAAGATCCAAGAGTGACAGGACAGCACCATTCGTCCATCCAAATCCAACCTGCCAGGAATGTGGCGGTGCATTACACACAACATGGTGTTCATGATTGCTGTATGCTGCATGGCACAGAATTTGATGCAGAACGACATGGGATTGAAACAAACACGGTGGCAACCTGATTACCATACGGATCACACTGGGGGTTGGGCTCAGTTAGAAAGATGCAATACGTACCGTACAAACAAGAGGGCTTAGGCACACGTAAGGAGCATGGAAGAAAAGCGGGCAAGGACTCGCGAAGGGGGCGCACCTGTGGGTTGTACTCGCCTCCACTCCCCACGGCGCCCCTCTGCCTGCCGTCGTACTTCTCATGCATGGCCCCCGTGCGCTCAAATGCCTCGCGCGCTGTGGCCAGGAAGCGGTGGGCTAGGGGGCGCGCGAGAACAATTGCACGCGGCGAGGCAGTGAGGAGCAGTGCCTCGCATATGGCGTGGTGCAAGGGCGGCCACACGTTGGGGTAGTCCCTGGTGAGACGATGGGCAGGGCAGAGTGAGGATCAGAGGGCAAGAAATGGAACAGTCCGAAGAAGCGAGGAGAGGGAGGAATGGATGGAGGGAAGGCAGTACAAGAACAGAACAGACCAGACGGGAAGCGTTTGGATGGAGTTGAGGTAAGTTGAGTAGATTGCAGGTGGGTGAACGGTGTGTGTACAGGGCAGAACACAGCTCTGCATGCAGCAATGACTCACCACTGCTGCCCCGTGAATCGCGTTGACGTGGCAATGCCAGCTGGCAGCAACAGATTGGAGGATTGCAGCGAGGCAACGACAAGGTCAATACGAGGGTCACCTGTGGATAATGGGGCCAGTGGGGCACAGCGGGGTGAGAGCGGTGAGTGGCAGGCGGAGGCCCAAGGCACATGCATGGTGGGGAGGTGGAGGGTGCGGCACAACACAAAGCAAGGGAGGCCATGGTGACCCAGCTGCACGTACCAGGAGGCAGGAGGCCGCACCACAGGGGGATGTAGTCCGATGCATACACATCGCCTGATGGCGCAGTCCCTTGCACGGCCCCTCCGCTGCTGCACCACAGCACGAATGACAAGGGGAATGGCCGCAAACAGTCACAGGTGGGGCGGTGCGCGCTATGAGGTAGGACGGCAGGGACGTGCATTATGAGAAACACCAAGCAGCCTCTAGGCACAGATCCGTGGGTGCCATGACCCACTGGTGTGATGGGTTGTACGCACAATGCACTTGGGCCTGCAAGGTTTCACTAGGTGTGTGGATGGGGGAGGTTGTATGTGGTGGAGGCAAAACGGTATTGGGGCTGTTTTGTGCATTACGTGCTGGAAGGAAGGTGATTGCGAGTGGCGGGTTGGAGTGGATGTGGTGAGACAATGGGAATGGGAGTCTGGGTGAAGGAGGGGCTACTGGTGCACGGCATCTTGTACCTGGCACAAGCGCTGGTGTCACAATGTGGTGCCACAGCCACCCATTCATGAGCCGCCTGGAGCAGGAGGGAGGGTGCAAAAACACATGGGATAGCACTGGTGGTTGTGAGAGATGGACATGTGCTGGAAGGATGGAGATGTGCATGAAGGATGGACATGTGCTGGAAGGATGGAGATGTGCATGAAGGATGGACATGTGCTGGAAGGATGGAGATGTGCATGAAGGATCAGATAACAATTTAGTTTCCCTCTGCTTACCAACTCCATGCACCGCATTCACATGCACCGCACTCACATGCACCGCATTCACATGCACCGCACTCACATGCACCGCACTCACATGCACCGCATTCACATGCACCGCACTCACATGCACCGCACTCACATGCACCGCATTCACATGCACCGATGCTGGCCCTGCTGCAGCCCCTCACCCACACTCACAGCATCTGCAGCAGTGCCACCTTCCTCCACACCCCTGCTCCCCGGTTGGATCCAGACATCCCTCCATCGCCCCACTTGCTCGTTGCCACCATCTGCCACTCTTCCTCCCTCTGCTGCTGCGTCACCCACCCCTCCTCCCCCCTGTCTGTGCTCCCCCTGGCACCACATCATGACGTCCATGGCCTCCCTCCTCCGCTCCACCAGCTCCCCAAAGCGCGCCGCCACCTCTGCCAGCCACGCGCCACTCACTGCTGCCGCCTCTGCCCCCTGCTGTGACGGCATGGCAGTGGAGAGCACGGTGAGGGAGCAGGGTAGCGGGGATGGATGGACGGAATCATGGAGCAGGCATGGCGACAGCGAATGCAGGAGAGGTGCAGAAGAGGGGCAGAAAGAAGCAGCAGGGAGAGGGGCTGTGCTATCACCTCAGCAGGCGCAGCAGCGGCATCGTGGGGGGAGGAGAGGGTGGAGAGCAGCAAGGTGGCGAGCGCAGCGACGTTGGTCTCGAGCTGGAAGAGCAGCGCATTGAGGTCCGCTGGCAGTACTGCCGTGGGGTGGCTGCTCGTGAAGTCGCTGGGGTCACTGTGCGGACAGCAAGACACAAGGGTGCGGCGGAACGGCGAGGCAGGGATGAAGCGTGGCATGAGCGATGGCATTGGAGAGGGCAGTAGGGACGAGGGAGAGCGTGCAGGGGAAGAGCAGCATGATGGGGATGAAAGCAGTGGGGTGAAGAGAGCGAGAGGCAACACAATGAAGATTTCACATATGCTGGGGGAGCATGTCAAGGGGAGGAAAGACAAAGGTAGAGGTTAAAAAGAATTAGAGGAGCAGTTTTGGGGCGGGGAGGGGGAGAGGGGGGGAAGTGGAGCGACGGACCGCATCCAGCGCGAGCTGAAGTCCCAGCCCGACTCTGCCACCGTGGCCAGCTCCCTGAACAACGCCGCCTGCACCTGCGCGGCACCGCGCGGCGAGGTGCCGTGCTGCAGATGCTCCAGGGGACGCTGCGATGCCACGCGCGCTGTCTCCGTGTCCTGGCAGGGAGGAGGGCTTGCAGTGCGTGGTGAGACACACACACACATGGTGACAGCTAAAGGCAGTGGCACTCATACACGGACACATGCATCACGGACAGGAGGTGTCTGCGGAAAGAAAAGACACCTGGAGAGCCTGAGAGAAGGAAACGGAACTTAAGAAAGACTAGAACATGAGGGAATGAGAATGCCAACTGGGGGAAGCAGAATGGCACCTGAGGAAAGGATTCAGGGCGAGGGTGGGTCCACATGGCATAGTAGCGGGAGAGGTTGAACGAGCGCCCAGAGGGAGGGTGGTACACTGTGATGCCATGCGGTGCTGTTGGGGCACCCGTGAGTCCAGGTGGTGTGCGGGTGGCATGACAGCAAGAACAGAATCAATGCGACAAGATAAAAAATGCAAGGCAATACCCGCCCTCTCCCTGCATCACAGCCTTGTGGCAGCATGCAAGGGTCCAACGACGCATGGACACATCTCAGCACACAAGCAGTTGCGACGGTGGTTGCATCACTTGCGACCTATACATGGCTGTACCCCAGCTTGCTCAACCTCTCACCTTGCGTCCAGAACTCATGCTCCCTGACCAGCACTGGCAGTGCCTCCCGCAACAGACTCTCCGCCTGCTCGCTGCGCCCCATGCGTGCGCCCTCACTCCACGCTGACGCCTCCCCATCCTGCTGTGCGTGCTGGCCTTGCTCTCCCTGCCCCTGCGCCTGCAGCGCTGCATGCACTGCACGCACCATGTTACTCAGCAGTGGCGGCTGGCTGCCACATGCAGGGGAGGGAGAAGGGAGAGGGGAGGAGGAGAACAGGGGAGAGAGAGGGGAGTATAATTAAGTGAGTGTAAGATGGGAAAAGGCTGGGAAATATGGGGTGATGATGTACGCAGACGAGGCGATGGGGAAGAAGAGCAGGAGTGCTGGTGGAGCGGAGCGACCTTCTGTTGAGGTAGTACGCGCGCGAGCCGTTGGGGACATGGGCGTGCGTGCGGGCAAGATGCAGCAGGTTGCGCACAGCCGCCAGGGCGGAGTCCAGCATGCCGCTCACCAGCAGCCCCCTGCTCATGCATGCACCACGGGGATGGGGACGGGCACACAACACAAGTGCGCTGCGATTAGCAGTTGCTGCTGCGGGCACCGCTCTGCACGGCTGAGCCAAACATGACATGCTGACAGCTGTGAGAGCGTTCCCAGCCCGCACCTGATGACCCAGCCCGCACCTGATGACCCAGCCCGCACCTGATGACCCAGCCCGCACCTGATGACCCAGCCCGCACCTGATGACCCAGCCCGCACCTGATGACCCAGCCCGCACCTGATGACCCAGCCCGCACCTGATGACCCAGCCCGCACCTGATGACCCAGCCCGCACCTGATGACCCAGCCCGCACCTGATGACCCAGCCCGCACCTGATGACCCAGCCCGCACCTGATGACCCAGCCCGCACCTGATGACCCAGCCCGCACCTGATGACCCAGCCCGCACCTGATGACCCAGTAAGTGTCCCAGTAGTACATCTCCCTGAACCTCTCCCCGGGTATTATCACCGGCGCATGTGGCAGCGCCAGCAGCGAGCCTCCCTGCATCACTAGCCCATCATGCGGTGCTCCCCTCCCCTGCCCCGCGTCATCCTGCTGCTGCACCTCAGGCGCTGCCCCCACGTCAACTTCCCGTTCCCCCCCTGCACTGCGCTTTGGATCCGCACAGGGGGGTTGCGTGCTGGGACTGGTTGGAAGGGTGCGCACAGGATGGGAGGCCGTGGCAGTGGCAGCAGCGGTGGAAGGAGGGGCAGTGCGGAAGGAGAGAAGTGGCCAGAGGCGATGCACGGAGAGAGCCCACTGGCGGGTTGGCGGGTGGACGACACGCGGGAGGAAGGAGGGCGGATGTGGATGGAAGTCAGGGGGTGTGAAGGCATGAAGATCCGCGCCTGCTGGCGCCAGGTGCTGTGACACGATTCGCCGAGCTTCCTCTGCTGATAGCTCGTTGGCTGAGGGGATAAGGGCAGCGCGCGTGGAGAGAGGCACGTCCGGGTGAGGACGGCGGGGAAGAGGGCGACGAGGATGGCGTGCAGAGGTGGGCCGGCAAGCGAGTAGCTGAGCGAGGCGCGAATGGAAATAAACCAGGACTAGGAAGCGAAACTTCATAGCTTCCCCACGGCACGGCATTGCCACAGCTTTAAGTGCTCACCATTCCCTCCCATCCACCATTCCATCCCATCCTACTTCCAAGAGTCCCACGCTCCTCCGTGCCCCCACACAGGTCTTCCCCATCCCGCGGCATCCCTCACCTGCAGTGAGCGCGAGCCTGATGGCGTCAACGCCAGTGAGCACCGCCATGTCCACGATGCTCTTCGCGTCGTCGAACGCGCCGCTCGCCCATAGCCGCGCCAGCACGTCCTCGCACTGCCACACGGCCCGCTCCTCGCTTGACGAATCCTCCATGCGCACTGGTGGTGGAGTGTGAGGGCGGTCAGAGCGATCTACAGGTGCAAAACTCACGAACAGGTACAGTACAGCCCACGACACCACGACTGCAGGGCAAATTGCCCTAACGCCTGCAAAGTTAGGGCGTGTAATCATTTTGCATTTCCAGGATGCGTAGCATGGTAGGTACGGACTTCTTGCTGGTAACTAGTCCCAAGGAGACGTACACCTAGCCCGCGCCAACTTCACTAGGGCCAATTTCATCACCCCTGGGCAAACACTGCTGGGTTACCCAATACCGAGATATTTTTCGAAGACATACATTTTTAAGAGAGTAGTTTCAGACTCCTCATACGAGTTAGCGCTGAACAAAGAGCAGGTCCTGGTAAAACTTTGGTCGATGCGCTACAGTCTCAGTGTGGTCTCATCGGTCTAGGGTTCGATGAACTCCCAGATTTGGTCTAGACCATCAGACCATATTGGTGGGACACGCGCTTCTCTGCCGGGTGGCGCTCGCTGCTCTGCCAGGGCGCGCGATAATCAGGGGCGGCGAGCTGGTCTGGCAGGGCGCGAGCTAAGCAGGGGCGGCGAGCTGGTCTGGCAGGGGCGGCGAGCTGGTCTGGCAGGGGCGGGTCGCGCACGCTAAGCAGGGGCGACGCGCTGGCGTGGCAGGGGCTAGGCGCGCACGTAGCAGGGGCGGGGTGCTAACACGGAGCGACAACAGAGCGACGACGGAGGGGAGCTACTTCGGAGCGAGATAGGCAAGGCACCGGAGCACGGGCGAGCTAAGTTAGGTTAGGAACGTACCTACAGTATGTGTGATACCAGAGTGATGCATAGCGGAATGAATTGACTAGTGAGGTGGGTGATACAAATAGCAACCCTAGAAAGAGTTGTACCCTCTACAATATATCTCACCACAGCCTATTTTGATAATGTATAACATGACATAATGCAGGACGTCCTTATTGACTAGGATACACTTGCCTGATGGAAAGTAACACATCTAAAAGAGAGTCAATTAAGGGCAGGGCAAGTTTTTGTTCAGGAAAGATTGGATGAACCGCGTCCCTTGAGAACAAACTTGCGCAAGCCTGGTAGATGGGTATTACAGAGATAAGTGTGCCAGTCAATGGACCGCAGGTCAAAGTTGAAGTGCTGCTGCTCCTCCTCAGACATCAACGAAAAGAGGTGCTCTGTGTTGGATGCATCAAACCTGGATGCAACAAGATAAGATCATGAACGAACTTGAGGACATTTGAGGATAATGAACTCATCGATCTCCAAAGAAGGCTAGGGGAAATGAAAATTGGGGTTACAAGCAGAAGCAGTACCTGGCAGCATAGAAGGTGTAGGGTTCATATAGCTTGGCCAAGTAGCTGAGTTGCTGTGCTGTCTTCAGGAGAAGGTTGTTGCGGCGATCCGAAAGGGATGAGTTCCAAGGGAAGAGTTTGGCTAGCTGCACGTACAAGGGACACGAGACAAAAAAAAAGAATATGAAATCGTTACTGCTGTACCAAAAAACTACCTGTGCTCTACTGGCTTTCGTCCCATAATATCGCCCCTGCAGCTGATCGGGTTCTGCCATTTGCTGTGGTCAAGTCGAGCTCACTTATAGCTCGCACCCCACCGCATTTGATGCGCACGCACCTGCAATGGCAGCTGGTACTTGAGCCAGACGTCAAGCATGAAGAGCTGCGGGTGGCGGAACACCTGCATGCGCTGCACGGTGACAGCGGAGCCATCGCGCTGCAGCATGGGCGCGTGGGCAAAGTGGTCCGAGGTGGCGTCTGCCACCAGCTGGATGCCCAGAGGGTTGGCCACACTGGTGGCCACGTGGTACACAGACACGGGTGCCCCATACCCCAGAGATGCTGTGTGCGTTGCGATCGCTAGCACGGCATTTATAACCTTGTCACATGGAATCTGCATGGGGGAGAGACATGCAAAGCATACCATTAGTTCAACAAGCCACAAGCCAATGGGCATGCTAATGAGAATGGAAACTTTTGCAACACAGTGAAAGATAACTGCATGCAGTCATCGTAGTAAGCATGAGACTAGCTCTGCGTACAGGCATCACACGGTATCAGAAAATGCAGAAAGTCTGGTATCAGCACCATCGTACCATGTCAAGTACACCATCCGGGTTTGCCAAAAACCCTGCCATTTGTCCTTTCCCGTATGCAAGCAAGATTGGATCCGCCATACTGCCTAAAGTAAAAATGGTCAAACGTCAAACAACAGGTGAAAAAAGTGTGCAAGCAGTTTTGAAGGTCAGAAAATTATTTGACAAAGAATAAAGAAGTCCGTGAACGACTGATCTAAAAACACGAGTTTCCACAAAAGACAAGACATGAGATTGAAAATGTAAAGCGGGAATTTTCAGGTAACGTATTTAGACGCAATGCCTGCAAGTGTTGCACTGGCCAACATGACTCACCGCATGCCCTCCATCCAGCCTGCCATGGGCTCATTCAAGCAGCTCTCGACTATGGATGGGCGCACGATAGCAAGGGGCAAGTCTTTGTGTCCGCGCGTAAGCACCATCTCGCCCATGGCCTTGGTGAACACATACGTGTCCTGCCACCCGCACTGCTGTGCCCTGGTCAACGGGTACACAGGGAATAATACAGCAGAACAAGCTGGGGCGGTCAGAATGCAAGGCCAAGATAAGTGAGAAATGACAGAGACTACTTGTGGGTGCAAGGGAGCGGACAGCGGACGAACCTGCTCATACCCAGGTCCACCATGTGCTTCTGCACTGCAGCCTGCACATCCTCCTTGCTCATTCCCTGCGCTTCAGCTGCTGCCTCTGCCGCCAGCCTTTCCTTCTCCGCTAGAGCTATTTCTGTCTCGATATCCAGCTGCCCCTGTGCAACCGTACCCTGCTGCTGCTGCAGCTCTGCAGCAATGGTGTCCCCATAGTTGAAGGGCCTTTCCATGCAGCGACCGCGCCTTCTGCCGTTCACAAATGCTGCACACCCGGGAAACGAAATATATATGCATGTACACATACACATACCAGATTTTGTGGTCTTTACAAAAAAAAAAAAATTCAAACGTGCGTGCGGGACTGGAAAGACCTGCTGAGCTACAAGAGTTTGAGGAGAGGTGAACCTGTGGAGACGTGCAGGAGGAGCTGGAGGTATGGGCAGGAATGGGCGAGCTCCAGAAGGCGGCGCGGTCCCTGCGTGTTGATGTTCAGGGCCACGTCGTACCTGCATTGAAAAAGGACAGCACAGAGGGGGGGACGTGGGGGATACAGGGTAAGCGCAGAAAAGGAAAGGGATAGGCATGTCACATGGTTTATTCAGAAAGATCCGAACGTTTAGACACACTTAAGGTATTTTTACGAGTGGATAGAATTTGAGAAGTACCTCTCGTCGAAGGTGGTGGTGGCAGCGGAGTTGATCACCACCTGCACCTTGCTGCGGATCTCCTCCAACACAGACGCGCTCAGACCAAGCCCCTCTATGGAAATATCCCCCTCCACTGCACCGAGCTTTGCTGCCATGAACTGCTCATACGCACTGCCGTGCTTTGACCGCAGATGCCCGAATATTGGGCTCTCCACGAGCTGCAGCAGTGAGCAAGAACGAGGAGGAGGATGAAACGACACTCATGAGGGGGAGAGGAGTGTGTGGTGTGGAGCAGGAGGGTGTGTGTGATTGTGTGCGAGTGCGTGTTATGTTGGTTTGTAGTCTGAGTGCAGGAGGGAGGGAGCAATGGAGGCAGGAAGTAAGGGATGGAGGGAGGGATGGAGGGAGGCAGGCAGGTAAGGAGGGAAGGCAGGAAGGGAGGCAGGGAGGCAGGGGGGGAGGGAGGGAGGGAGGGAGGGAGGGAGGGAGGGAGGGAGGGAGGGAGGGAGGGAGGGAGGGAGGGAGAGAGAGTGAGTGAGTGAGTGAGTGAGTGAGTGAGGGAGGGAGGGAGGGAGGGAGGGAGGGAGGGAGAGAGAGAGAGAGAGGGAGGGAGGGAGGGAGGGAGGGAGGGAGGGAGGGAGGGAGGGAGGGAGGGAGGGAGGGAGGGAGGGAGGGAGGGAGGGAGGGAGGGAGGGAGGGAGGGAGGGAGGGAGGGAGGGAGGGAGGGAGGGAGGGAGGGAGGGAGGGAGGGAGGGAGGGAGGGAGGGAGGGAGGGAGTGAGGGGAGTGAGGGAGGGAGGAGGGAGGGAGGGAGGGAGGGAGGGAGGGAGGGAGGGAGGGAGTGAGGGAGGGAGGGAGGGAGGGAGGGAGGGAGGGAGGGAGGGAGGGAGGGCGGGCGGATGGTAGGGAGGGAGGAAGGGTGGGCGGGTGGGAAGGAGGGAGGTAGGGTGGACGGGTGGGAGGGAGGGGGGTAGGGTGGGCGGGCGGGAGGGAGGGAGGGAGGGTGGGCGGGTGAGAAGGAGGGAGGTAGGGTGGGCGGGCGGGAGGAAGGGAGGTAAGGCGCGAGGGCGCGACGGAGGGAGATATAATGTGGCAGAAAGTCCAAATTCTGCTGCATTAAGGATTCGCACGTTAAGCGTGCCGTAGCTGTGAGTTAAAGGAGTGTAACGAGCTTAGTGGACTTTTGCGACAATCGTAAGGTTCAAGGTAATGTCAGACCAGTTGCGTATAAGCATTTGATCTCGCAAAAAGCAAGACTGCCTTTAACCAACCCTAAACCGTGCAGACAGGTGACAACACAGAGAGAGCTATGAGTTTCCTGTCTCCAAATTCCCGCGTTAATGGGATGTTCACGCCTTTTCTGGTGTGTCCGAGTGCGTTGCTTTTAAGGAGCTTGGGAGGGAGGGGAGCAGTCGTGCGGGTGGAGAAGGGGTACCTGCTCGAGGCGCTGTTGCGCGGGTTGGTCCGCACGCGGCTGGATGAAGAGGTACAGGCGTCCCACGTCGGGCTGCTCGCGCAGAATCTTCTCCACCAGGGCTGCCAACCACGCACGGGAATGGTGCGGCGGATTGGGCGGGATCACTGGCTGATTAACTGCCAAGTCGCCTAAATTAGCGCTGAAAGCATGGTGAACAAACAAGGCGTCACCTTTAGCGAGGAATCCGGTGGCGCCGGTGACGAGGATGTGCTTGCCCCGCAGGAATTCCACGATGCCCAGACCCTTGGCGTCGCCCGTGCCTACTCCTTGCTCGTGCGCACCGTCCTTGCTCGCCTGCTCTACCTCCAACCTCGCCTCGGGCCAGCTTAGCACCGCCACGTCCGCGCCGCCACTGTTCCCATCGTCGGACATTGCAGCCCCATTGGAGCAATTACCGTTATCCGTGTTGTAACGCGCCCGTTCGCAGGTGCGCGCGTAATGAAGCCATGACCTTGATTTGGCTCAGCTGCAGCCAAGCGCGCTGTCGGGTGCTGGTCGACTTGCGTAGACCCGTCACACCGCGTGACGCCTCGTCGGGTAGCGCACTGCTCGCGGCAGAGATGGGCGAGCGATCCGCTGTTGACTGTCTGCGATCCGCTCGTCCGCGGCACAAGCACGCGCTGCGATCGAGGCTCCTTGCGACTGCAGGTGGTAGAGCAGTCTGACGTGGCCGGCGAATTAAGTCCGGGACAATGCAATCGAGCACCAACGCCAGCACAAAGGGCCATATCTTACTTAGAATGGCAAGGTTGATGAGGCTGGGAGGCTGGCGTTATTCGTTGGTACAGCAATGCGTAAAGTTTGAATTGTGTCACACCAACAACTACGCTATTGGATCAAAACATGGCTCTGATCTGGGGGGACTGGTTGGAATTGGGAGGGGTGGGTGCTTTGGGGGAGGAGCATGAAAAGGGCACATCGAGATTGGAGCGAACCAGGTCTGCGGGAAGAAGGGTGGACGGTTGGTTTGATGAGGTGTCTAGGTTCGGGGACAGTCGTGTATGATGACGTGGGAAGATTCCCCTTCCATTTGGCGGCTAAAGCTGCCCTGCTAAACTTTGTGGCTCAGGTCGTCCTGGAGGCTCCCGCACTGGTTGAGGATGTGGGGAGGAAAGAATCGACGGGTGTCCGTGTGCTGCTCTCAGCGAGGAATTTGAGGGTGGTGACGGACACGTGTGATTGGGACCTCAAACCACTAGAAGTCCCTTTTCTCAAGAGTCCATCTAGGTGTTAGCGGGCCTAACATTGGGAACGTAGCAAGTGTACAAATTTGTATCTTAGGCGAAAGTGTACAGACAGCAAGGTTTAGAATGCTAGAGTTGTGGAAAATTACCCCCTCACTAAAAGGTCTTCTATTTTCCCCCACCTCAAAGCGGTTTTGCTCTCTAGGGCATGAAATGCTTCCCTCCCCTCCTCCTGTCAGAGGTCCACTGGAGATCCCCGGTTGATACTAGGGAAGGGTTACAGGCACATTGGCCTGGGGGGTTATGGGCGCACTCACCCGCTATATAAACAAGCCATTTTATCCCAGTGGTTAGTGGCTGGGATTCTGACATGGTATCAGAGCGAAGGTCTCGGGTTCGAATCCCGGTGTATGCACTTCGGGCATCCCAGTGCGGGGGGGTGTCAGAGGTCCACTGGAGATCCCCCGTTGATACTAGGGAAGGGTTACAGGCACATTGGCCTGGGGGGTTATGGGCGCACTCACCCGCTACACAAACAAGCCCTTTTATCCCAGTGGTTAGTGGCTGGGATTCTGATACCTCCCACCCCCCCACCCTCTTCACGACGCGCCTAAAAGAAGAGGCACATTGCGAGTAAAAGCATGAGCGACCATTAACTTGTCTGAGTTCCACTGGAAATTCCCGATCGATCCTAGGGAAGGGTTACAGGCACGTCAGCCTGGGGGGTTATGGGCGCACTCACCCGCTACACAAACAAGCCCTTTTATCCCAGTGGTTAGTGGCTGGCAGGGCCTCAGATATCAGCGTAAAACACGCTGATTACGCTGATTTTGTAGCTCTGAATTTTGTTTTCCCTGAAAAATCAGTACAAGCTTCCATTTTGGGCTGAAATTTCAGTAAATGTGATTTTGCCACACTGACGTTTTTGTGTGTTTCTGAACAAGTAACACTAACAAATCAGTATACTTCAGTGCGTCACCCTGAAACGGATTTGACCGCGCGGGGGGGGGGGGGGGGGAGGGGTACGCGACACGTGTACAGACTGTTCCTTCGCGTGATTCACGAAACCTCACCCCACTCACACACTTGGAATCTTATCACATGCGCTGTATTTACAGCTTGTGCGCGCCGAACCGTTTTGCCGCGCTGGAAGCCATCACACCAGAGAACGGTTAACCTAGTTCACAACTGCCCAACGAGAACACAGACAACACACCACTGGTGGCAGAATCCACGCCAACACGCCATGGATGGCAGTGGAGTGGGGGTGTTCTCATCTTGCCTGGAAAGACGGAAACCCTGGCCTGGACCAAGATCCCTCGCCATGGCGGCAAGGGAGAGGGGGTACCCCCATCTGCTCCCTCATTCTGTTCCTGCACTCCTCGTGAACCCCTGCAGGAAGTGATGTTCGAGCTGAAGTTGTGTGTAGCTTCTCCCTCAAGCTCGGCACGCTCAGCAGCGCTAAGCATGTCAGAATATTATGCTCTAGCCTGCAGTGGGGTGCTCTATAGCGAGTACAGCCCTTCTAGGGTTAGCTATTTGTACCACCGTTGTTGCTAGTGCAAACCCCCTCTTTTGCCTATTCTCACGACATGCTATCAGAGCAGGACGATCCTGTTCGGTCGATCCTGTGGGTGGGCCCGTCACCTAAGTCTTCCGCTGCTACAACTATAGTCTGTGTCGCACGCCCCGTGGCGTGCGACGGATTTTTCATCCCGCCGCGCGCTCGGGGCGTGCGGCGGTTTTCTGCCCGCCGTGCGCCCCGAGGCGCGCGGCGGTTTCCTACCGTGGGGGACCCCCGCGCGCCCCCGATTTCTTGTCGCGCCGCCCTGGGGAGCCGCGCGCGACCCCCCCGCGGCCCCGATCTCCCGTCGCGCCGCCCTGGGGAGCCGCGCGCGACCCCCCGCGGCCCCGATCTCCCGTCGCGCCGCCCTGGGGAGCCGCGCGCGACCCCCCGCGGCCCCGATCTCCCGTCGCGCCGCCCTGGGGAGCCGCGCGCGACCCCCCGCGGCCCCGATCTCCCGTCGCGCCGCCCTGGGGAGCCGCCCGCGACCCCCCGCGGCCCCGATCTCCCGTCGCGGCGCTTTGGGGAGCCGCGCACGGCCCCTCGCTGCCTGGTGGTGGCGCCCTGGTGGCCGCGCGCCCTCCCCCTCGTCGTCCCCCGTGCTCCTTTCCCCTTTCGCCCGTTTTAGGGTTTGGGGGTGAGGAGTGTGGGGGTGGCGGCTATGGGGGTGTCGGTTGTGAGTTCCTCCCCCTACTCCTCCTCCTCCCTAGTCTCCCTCTACTGCAGCTGCCGCTGAGGGGGGTGGTGTGTGGGAGCCGAGGGTTTAGGGTTTAAGGGGGGTGCCGTGGGAATGGAGCTAGGGTTTCAGCAGTGGGTGTGTGGGGGGTGTGTGGGGCAGTTGGAGGAGGTTGAGCGGAGGTTGCCGTCGTGTCGTCCGCAGCACCTGTATTCCGGGGCCTTTCTCCTCCCGGTAGCTCAGAGAGCCGGTTGCACCTGTCGCCCGTGGGTCCGTTGCTACTGTCGCTGGCTGATCAGTTGCAGAGCCTGTTACTCCTGTATTCCGGGGCCTTTCTCCTCCCGGTAGCCACCAGTGTTGCACCAGAGCCGTCTGTTGCCCGAGTGTCTGCAGCTTCAGTCGTCGCCTCCACTCTTCTCTCATCTCACCAGCCCTCCTCCTCCTCGCTTGCCCTCTGTGACAGCTTTAGCTTTACCCATAATTGTGAACTTTAAACTTTTGCTTCTTGTTCATGTGCTCAGAATGTGTGGTGACATCGTGATCCACCCTGAGCTTGTACTGCTTTGCTTGCTGTGCTGATTACACCCCACTTTGGCTATGGGGGTGTGTCAGAATATTATGCTCTAGCCTGCAGTGGGGTGCTCTATAGCGAGTACAGCCCTTCTAGGGTTAGCTATTTGTACCACCGTTGTTGCTAGTGCAAATCCCCTCTTTTGCCTATTCTCACGACAAAGCAGCCATGGCGGCTTCGACGCCCGCAGGTGACGGCCCTCCGCCCATGGCAGGCACGAAGCCAGCCGCCCTTACTGGCTTAGACTTTTTACGACGAGCTTCAGCTGCTCCCGCGTTAGTCCCGCCATCAGCTCAAACCGTTCGGTTCCCTTCCTCTGGCCCCGAGGCACCTACCATCTGGACGCAGGGCGAGTGTTCGACGCATGTCGGCGCTGCCGCATCACCTCCTGTCGCTGCAGCATCAACTCGTGTCGCTGCCGCATCAACGCCTGTCGCTGCCGCATCAACGCCTGTCGCTGCCGCATCAACTCCTGACGCTGTCGGATCAACACGTGCCGCTCTCGAACCCACACGGAACCGTCAGCCTATCGCTGCCGGAACTACTCGGCAAGGCCCACGTCTTAAAAGGGGTATCAAAGTGAGGTACCACCAGACAAAGATCCAGTGGGGTTCCAGTCAAGCTACGCCAACGTCCGGTGTGGGGAACTCTTCCCCGAAGGCCCGTCAGCGTAAAATGAAGGGGAAAGCGGTTGAGGTGTCTTCCGATACAGAACTGCCCGACATTGCCGAGGAGATATACCAAGAGGCCTTATTAATGTTCAACAAACAATGGTCTGACGACTACCCGTCGCTTGTTCTGCTGCAGAATAGTGCAGGGTTCCCGTCAATCAAGTGCAAGGTCTGCATTGCGCACGCCGGTACGGGGCCGAACTTCGGCGCCAAAGGAGAAGGGGCGACCGATGTGCAGACCCAGGCGATGCGGAAGCATCAGCGCACAAGGAAGCACCGCCGCGCTGTGCGCAGATAGAAGACAGCCGAGGCGGCTCTCAAAGCTAACCGCCGGATTGACGGCAACCCGAAGGTGAAAGACGTGGAGAAGGAGCGCCTGCTCGCGCTTTTTGAGACGGCACTCTTCATCGCTAAGTCCGACGCCCCGATCGAGATGTACGTGGACCTCGTCCAACATCTAGCGCAGCGTGGCACACCGGGCTTCCCAAAGAGCAGTTATGGTGCCTACTACACGACGTAAGTGACACTGCTCTTGTTCAAATCGGCGCGGGTTGTGATATATTTGCAGCTATCTCTGACCACACCCGTTGATGCCCGTGCAGGTACGGATTCGAGGAGATCACCGCCGCAATAGCGACATACCTTCGTGCGCGCCAGAGAGAATTCATCGATTCGAGTCCATTCATTGGTCTGAGCTGCGACGAGAGTACGGACCGCGTCAAAGGCAAGCACATGATTGTGTTTGTAACCTTTCTGCGTGAGCACGCCGTCACCACAGAGTTCCTGACTAACCTCTCCATCGAGAAGTGTGATGCAGCATCTCTTTTTTCTAAGCTCACGGAATTCCTTGACAGTATCAACCTCCCGCTGGAGAAGGTGGCGGGTATCAGCACCGATGGGGCACCTGTGATGATAGGCAACGACACGGGCCTCGTTGGGCGTCTTTGCCTGGAGATCCCGCACGTGGTGGCTTCTCACTGCATCGCACACAGGTAAACTGTTGCTGTGGTAGTGTTTGTCAGTGATAACGGACTTGAGTGATGGACTAGAAAGGATTGTGAGTACAAATATGAAACCCTAATGTTGTGACCCCCCTATAGGCTAACCCACTACAGCCTACTCAAAAACAAAATATATAATGTTTGACACACCCCCATAGGCAAGGTGGGAGAGACCTAGGGGTCACAAGACCAGTCAAGGCAAAGCAAGGCAACAACAAGCTCAGGGTGGATCTCAAGGATTCCACACAAATTCCGAGCACAAGCTAGTGGTCACAAGACCAGTTCACATGCAGGTTTATAACAGAGCAAGAGATACAGTGATCACAACCTAGCAAGAGTAAACATGCAGGTAGATATATATATAGTGATCACAGTACAAGCAAGGTCAAGAGGTAAGTAAGTGAGGTCCAGTAGGCACAAGGCCTAGTAGAGTGCAGAAGCGCTAATGGTCACAAGGCTGAAGCGCCTTGGTGAACACATCAGCAGTGTTGGCCTCAGTGGCCACGTAGCGAATACAAAGCTGACCGCGCTGCTGTAGCTCTCGAGCAAGGAAGTACCGCAGGGCAATGTGCTTCGTTCTGTGCTCCAGTCTGTGCTCCTCACACAAGGCAATGGCAGCCTTGTTGTCGACGTACAGCACTGGAGGAGAACGAGGCCGCTCTCCCAGGTCGGTCAGCAGGTAGGTCAGCCAGCGTAGCTCCTGGGCAGCCATGGCTGTGGCGTAGATCTCAGCCTCGCAACTGGAGCTGAGAACAGAAGAAGAACGTGTAGAGCGCCAAGAAACTGAGCCAGAACCAAGGCTGAAGGTGTAACCCTGAGACGACCGCTGAGTAGCCTGGTCGTCTGCCCAAGAAGCGTCTGAGTGCCCTGTGAGAACAACTCGGTCGCGCCCTCCAAGCACAAGCCCCATGCCCGACGTACTGCACAAGTAGCGCAACACCCTCTTAGCGGCATCCATGTGCTCCTTCCTGTGACGGCCAGGAGCGACATAGCGTGCAAGGATGCTAAGAGGGTATGCAAGGTCAGGTCGAGTGCAGGTCATCAGGTACATGAGGCAGCCCACAAGCTCTGGATACGGGCCACTCGGCTCTACGGACTCATCCGAAGGCAGAGCTGAGAGCGAGTGACCGGTAGGCAGAGGAGTGGACTGAGGCGAGGAGTACGTGAAGCGGAAGCGCTGGAGAACCTGCTGCACCATGTGTGACTGAGTCAAGGTGATGGTGCGCCGTGCTCTGTCCCGGGTGATCCGCAAGCCAAGATAGCTTGTCAGTTCACCCAGGTCTGTGCACGTGTGTCTCCTCTGCAGCTCCGACTTCACGTGGGCGAGTGCCGCAGTGTCAGCCGTGGCAAAGACCAAGTCGTCGACGTACACGAGGATGTAGAACGGCGGCAGCGAGGTGTCGGTGCGTAGAAACAGCGACGGGTCAGCAGTAGAGGGCGCGAACCCAAGAGCCGCAAGTGTCGTCCTCAGTGTGTCGTGCCACTCACGTGGCGCCTGGCGGAGACCGTAGACCGGCCGCTGGAGCCTCCACTGGGTACCAGGAGGAACTGACCCAGTGAAGCCAGGTGGGCGACGTAGCCAGATCTCCTCGTGCAGGCTGCCCTGCAAGAAAGCAGTGCTGAAGTCAAGTGAGTGAAGCTCGTAGTCGCGGTGGGCGGCTATGTGCAGCAGCACCCGAAGAGTGGTCATCTTCGGGGTGGGGGAGAAGGTCTGGAAGAAGTCGACTCCCTCTCGCTGACTGAAGCCTCGAGCAACATAGCGCGCCTTGAAGACAGGAGGAGAACCCGGCGGCCGCTTCACCCTGAAAATCCACATGCCACTGACGATGTTCGCCCCAGGAGGGGGAACCTCGTCGACGTAGGTGCGTGTGGACTTCCAGGAAGCCATCTCGGCGTCCATGGCTGTCTGCCACTGAGAGGAGTAGAATCCCGCCATCGCCTCAGCGTAAGTGCGCGGGGTCGGGATGTCTGGTGCATCCGGGTCTCCCTCAGGGGCAACTAGCAAGGACACGAGACGGGGCAAGACAGCAGCAAGGCACTGGAACTCCTCCTGTCTGTCCTCAAGGACGTCCGTGCCAAGAGCACACTCACCCCCGACGGACGGAGGACAGACAGACTCAGACTCAGACTCAGCGACAAGGCTAGCAGCGTAGTCTAGACGACAGGCAGCAGCAAAGTCAACCAGCTCAGCGACTAGAGCAGACGCAGCAGAGGACTCAAAGGTAGGGTCAGTGACAACAGTAGCGAGGAGACGCGTGACAGTGGGACTGGCAGCACGACGGGAGTCAGACTCCGGGTCAGGAAGAGTAGGAAGAGAGGAAGCAGGAGGAGACGGCAGAGGGACACGCTGAGGAGCAGTAGAGCGACGCAGAGTCATGTAATGAGTGCCAGGGACAGGAGGAGGACGCTGGCGTGGGACACGACGACCAGTGCACGCAGTACGAACAGGCGACGCAGGACGAGACTCAGGCTCACGACGCTCTGTAAGACCTCCTGTGGGACCAGCGTAAGGAGAGGGAGCAGGGAGAGGCGAGGTAGGCGGTAACTGTGACTGCGGCTGGACAGGCGGTGGACACTCTACGGAGGGAGGAGGACAAGGAGGAGGAGTCTGCCCAAGAACCTGCTGAAGGAGCGGTACGAAGTACGGTCGCGGCCGCGCAGCATCTCCAGAACCAGCAGAGACACCAGCGGCAGGGTCCTCAGCACCAGCAGCAGCTCCAACGTCCGGGTCCTCAGCACCAGCAGCAGCTCCACCGGCCGGGTCCTCAGCACCAGCAGCAGCACCACCGCTCGGGTCCTCAACTCCAGCAGTAGCTCCAACGTCCGAGTCCCCAGCACCAGCAGCAGCGTCACCGCTCGGGTCCTCAGCACCAGCAGCAGCTCCAACGCCCGGGTCCTCAGCACCAGCAGTAGCGCCACCCCCTGTGTCCGCAGCACCCGGAGCACCACTCCGAAGACTGCAGCGCCGTGTGTACCACTCTCGGATCTGCTGAATGGGGGGGAGCTCCTGGGTAGGAGGGGAAGTACCGGGACGAGCTCCAGCAGCACCTCTCCGGAGGCGGCAGTACTCGAGGTACCTCTCCTGCAGCTGCTGGGAGGAGAGGGCTCCTCCAGGTGTAGCACGCTCAGTCTCAGCACCCCCAGACTCAGCACCCTCAGACTCCGCACCCCCAGGCTCAGTACCTCCAGGCTCCGCACCTCCAGGCTCCGCACCTCCAGGCTCAACACCCCCAGGCTCCGCACCCCCAGACTCAGCACTCCCAGGCTCAGCACCCCCAGACGCAGCACCCCCAGGCTCAGCACCCCCAGACGCAGCACCCCCAGGCTCAGCACCCCTAGCAGGACGAGAGTCAACAGCTACCTCGACAGGCTCACCCGGGTCTACCTGGGACACACCTGAGGGAGCGGCACCCTGAGGGGGGAGGGGGTCTGGTACCTCAGCACCTGGAGCAAGGAAGAGAGGCGGGGGGGGGGAGCGGGGTAGTGCGGTAGGGGAAGAGGCGGTAGTAGGGGACGGACTCGTCAAAAGTGACGTCCTGAGAGGCCAGGACACGACGCGAGGTGGGGTGGTAGAACTGCCAACCAGGGGCGTCCGGGACAAAGCCAAGGAAGACGCAGGGGACAGCGCGACGGGAGAGCTTGTCCGCGGACGTGTCGCGGACAAAAGCTCGGGATCCCCAGACCCGAAAACGCGACGCATCGCCAGCCTCTCCCGTCCAACGCAGTGTCGGAGAAGTCTCGGGCAAGGAGACACGGGGCCAGAGGTTGAGCTGATGCGCAGCGTATCGGACCGCAAACGGCCACAGAAAATGGGGGGCAGCCGCATGACTCAAGGAGGTACGAGCGACCTCCATGACTAGACCAATGCGGCGCTCAGCAACCCCATTCTGCTGTGGAGAGGCCAACGACTGCTCAATGCCCTCCTGCTGACAGAAGGCCTCCAGGAGGCCAGAGGAAAACTCCCCACCTCTGTCAGAGTGCAGACGCAGGACAGGGAAGTCGGAGCAGAAACGCTCACTGAGCTGGAGACGAGATCTGCGGATCCAAGGGATCAAGACATCAGGGACTTCACCCTTGGCTCGCAAGGGGAAGACCGTGGTGTAGCGCGAGAAGTCGTCAACAACAATCAGGAAGTACCTCTCCTGACCCTGTCCACGGACGCGGGCTGGGCCCCACACGTCCAAGTGGAGCATCTGCAAAGGAGCAGTCGTCGGGGGAAAGGAGGAGGAGTGAGGAGCGGCGCGCTGCCGCCCCTCGACACAGGGAAGACAGGGAGGAGCAGGCGAGTCTGGGAGGGGAGGGAGAACCCTGGGAAGACCAGCAACAAGGTCCCGTTTGTGCATGGCCCGAAGGCGCTGCACAGACGGGTGACCAAGGCGGTGGTGCCAAAGGACAGTCTCATGCGCCAGAGAGCGACACGAGCAGGGGGCGGACAGCTGACCTGACGCAGACGCAGACGTAGACGCAGACGCAGCTACCTGAGGGGACTCAGTGGTCAGTGTGTACAGGTCCGACCCCGGCTCTCGAGTGAAAGTAGCCAGGTGGCGACCCGTCCGAGCACACGTGCAGTGTGTCACGCGCTCGTAGGCAGGGGTGAACTGGTGAACACCCGAGTCCTGGAGCGCACAACCCGCCACCAAGTTCGTAGAGAACGAGGGGAGGTAGAGACCTGAAAGCGTGCCGGACGGGACCGCAGGACAAGGAAGAACAGTGGAGGAGGTCGCAATGACCGAACCCCCAGAGGGGTCAGCAAGGGAGACAGCAACTGGCCGAGCGAGTGGCTCAAGGACAGTGCGGTCACGAAAGAAAGAGCGAGAGGCACCTGAGTCCAGTGTGAAGGTGTGCAGTGCTGCAGTCGACTCAGTACCAGGGGGCACGGACGCACTAGCACCTAGGGCAGCAGCCTCACCAGGACCTGTGGGAGCAGACGCACTAGCACCTAGAGCGGCAGCCGGACTGGCCTGAATGCCCGGGTCGGGCGGAACACGCAAGTACTGAGCACCCTCTCCACTAATAGACATGGCATACATGGCAGTGAGAATAGCATCAAAGTCTAGAGCCCAAATATCGACACCCCTCTTTTCCAGATCAGCCCAGCGCGGCAGCTCAGTGGCATCAGGAAACTGGGTGCGCCACGCGTCGTTAAGGCGCGCGAAGCAGCGCTGCGTGGGGTGCGGCCTCCCACACTGCTGGCCGCTGCGGTCACCTGTGCGAATGACGTACGTGCAGGTACAGCCACGCTGCGCATACCACTCACGGGCGGCCTGAAGCGTCGGGGCGGGCTGCTGACTCTGGCCTCCGCCAGTGCCTCCACGACCACCACCGCCACCACCACCGCCTCGGCCACCTCCACCCCTGCCGCCGCCACGACCACCTCCACCTCCGCTGCCGCCTCCGCCCCTGCCACCGCTCCCGCCGCTGCTGTCTCCTCCCCCACTGCCGCCACTAGCCTCCCCAGTCGCGCCTCCACTCCCACCGCCTCCACCCCCACCTCCTCCGCCACCACCCCCACCCCTGCCTCCCTTGCTCCTGCGGCGCCCGCTCGAAGCAGACGCGGTCCCGACCTTCTCAGCACCAAGGAGGTCGACAGCAGCAGCAGAGGCGACAGAGGGGAGGAGGGGGGAAGGGGAACACCCCTCGAAGAACGGGGTGCGGGGGTCGCCACGAGAGGTGCCTACAGCGACGATGCTCGCCTCAGCTGCAAGCAGTTCCTTCTCGAGGAGGGCAACAGTGAGCTCAGTGGGGGAGCGAGAGAGGAAGTGGTCCCTGACTGCGCGCAGAGAGTCAGGGAGGCGGGTGACGATGTGGTAGAGAGTGATCCAGAGCGGGGGGGGGTTGCTAGTGAGAAACTCGGCAGGCATAGCAGCGCGAAAGCGGGCCTCACTAGTCTTAAGGTGGGTGATGAGGTCTGCGACAGTGTGAAAGGAGGCTAGGTCGGGGAACAGGTAGGGGAGAGTGAGGCGGCCTAGCGTAGCAGAAGCGGGTGAGGAGTAACGGGCAACTACAGCGGTGTAGAGGTCCTTAGCAGTCTTGCACTGGCCGAAGTGCTCGCGCTCGTCTAGCGGCAGGGAGTTGCGAATAGCAAAGCGAGCGTGCGCATCACGAGTCTGCCACTGAGAGCGTAGAGTGCTGTCAGCAGACGTGTCAGGGGCAGTAGCATGGCCTAGGGCGTGGTCGTACAGCGAGATGTCTTCCTTGGCAGTGAGCTGTAGGAACAGGTGCAGGTCATCTAGCCAGGTTTCGAACTTCACCGGACGGCCCTCGGCATCGAAAGCTAGAACGGGAGGACTAGCCATAGTGACAGTAGTAGGAGTAGGAACCAGGTCACTGGAAAGGTGTGCGTAGGGTCAACGGGGCCGGCGGGGCCGCTAGGTAAGGCACACGAGCGGCAGTAGTAGGGAGCGTGGCAGCAGGAGCTGCAACGGCGCACTGGTGGCAGCTGCAGTGGCAGCAGTGTGCGCGGTAGGTAGAAAAAACAGTGGGAGCGAGCGCCTCGCGGGCGGCGGCTGCAGAAGCGCACGGGCGGCAGCGGCTGCGAGCGGTGCACAAGTAGCAGCGGCAGCAGCACTCGGGCAGCAGCGGCGGATGCGCACGGGCGGCAGCAGCAGCGGCTCACGGGCGGCAGCGGCGCACGGGCAGCGGCGGCGCACGGGCAGCGGCGGCGCACGGGCAGCGGCGGCGCACGGGCAGCGGCAGTGCACGTGCGGCGACGGCGCACGCGTGAAAACGGCCGCTCGCGGGCGGCTAGTACGGCGCGCGCGGTAAAAAAAAAGGAAAGCCACGCGCGGGCGGCTAGCGAGCTGCGTGCGCGTGGTAGGTAGGTAAGGAGCGCTCTAGGGCGCGCAGGCGCACGAGGCGCACAGTAGGTAGGTAGGTAGGTAGGTGGGCCCTAAGAACAGTCCTAGCGACGGACCTGCTCTGAAACCATGTCAGTGATAACGGACTGGAATGATGGACTAGAAAGGATTGTGAGTACAAATATGAAACCCTAATGTTGTGACCCCCCTATAGGCTAACCCACTACAGCCTACTCAAATACAACATATATAATGTTTGACAGTGTTGTAGCTGTGTGAGATGTGCAACGTGGCAGTGCGAATTCTAACACCCCCACCTGTGCTTTTCTACACGTGGCAGGGAAGCGCTTGCTGCAAAGGAGGCGGCTAAGGCACTGCCCGAGCTTGGCATCATCGACGCAGTCATCCGCGCATTGGCTGAAGATCTCGGCAGATCCAGCAACTACAACCGCAAGTTCAAGGAGCTGCAGGAGGTGTTCACGCACACCAACCTCGAGGTCCAGGGGATCCATTCCGTCCGCTGGTTGAGTCGCGGCGATGATATCGCCCGATTCGTCCGCGTTTTCCCTGCTGTCATCGTTATGCTCGAGGAGACGGACAAGACGATGTACCAGTTGGTGACGTCGTTCAAGTTTCATTACTTCCTGTTCTTCTTGGCAGATGTGCACACGGCACTCAACGCGCTCAACCTGCTATTCCAGAAGCGTCAGGTGAGGTGTTGAGTTACGTTGTGCTTTTCTCTTCATCTCCCAGTTACTTATCTTTTGTTTCGGTGTACCTATTCTCCCCCTACCAACAGGTTGACCTCACTGCAGTGCACTCCCAGGTGAGGCGGACCATCATCTACATGGAGCAGCGGTACCTGCACTGTGGCCAGCAGTTTGGCGGTGGGACCAGCGAGCTGCTGTCTGCATTCCTCGCGCGGCACGCCTCCCCCGACTGCCGTGAAGTGACTGTGGAGGGGGTGGACAAGGAGGGTCAGCCCCGGGTACACACGTTCCAGCTGCACGAGGAGGCAGTGAAGGGATACACCACCAGCAGCGGGGACATGCAAGGCTGCTACACCTGCTGCCGCTCATTCGCCCGCGAGTACAACCTCGAGCTGCGCTTGGGAGACCTGACGCGGTTGAACGGGGCGAAGCTCTTCATGCCCCGCTCGTGGCCGAGGGGCGTCGAGGCAAGAGACGTAGAGTGCAAGGAGCACCTGCACGGCCTCGTCCATCTGTTCCAGGCCAAGAACCGGGACACGATCTTGCCAGGTGAGCTAGAAAGAGAACCCCACTGACCTGCGTGTATGCGTTGCCGTATCCATGGTTGCGTTATTCCCATGTTGAGAGCTTGACTTCCTACCCGGTTGTGCTCTCCTGTTTGGTAGGTGTTCATAAGCGTGCAGCTCGAGCGGAGCTGCGCACGTTCCTGCCGGTGCTCTCCACTGCGCCCAAGGAAGAGCAGCCCTTTCACGCAGGTTTGAAGGCCATCTTGCAGACCAGCGACTGGCAGACCAGCTACCCCAACTTAGTCCGTCTGTGGGCTGCCGTCGCTGTTCTGCCGCTCAGCACAGTCGAGTGCGAGCGCGGGTTTTCCCGCCAGAATGTGATCAAGTCGTGGCGCCGGACGAGTCTCTGCAACGCCAAGCTGGGAGATTTGTTGGCAATGTCGCTGCTCGACTACGACATAGACTGGGATAAGGTGGTGGACATCTGGCGGAGCACCAGGAAAAGGCGCCCCAGCAAGCGCAAGGAGCAAGCTGCGCCAGAGAAGGAGCGGGCCAAGGCCAAGTTTGTTAAGGGGAGTGGCCGCCGGCTGGTGCAGGTGGAGGAGGAGCTAGACGAGGGCATGTGTGGTTCTGCAGGCGATGGCAGTGAGAGTGATGATGATACCAGCAGTAGCAGTGGTGATGATGAGAGCGTTTCTTCTTCAGATGATGACATGACATGAGCTAGTTAGCTAGTTAGTAGTTAGTTATATTATTTTGGATTTTTTTGCACTGCAGGATCAGTTAAGTAAAAAATTTTACACTGACAGCATCACTGAATTGAAAACCACCAACGCTGATTTGGACAGCTGGTTGGCAGGGGCACGCTGATCCATCAGCATACCCTCAAACCAATCTGAGGGCCTGGTGGTTGGGATTCTAACATGGTATTTGAGCAAATGTCTCAGGTTCGAATCCCGGTGTATGCACCTCGGGCATCCCAGTGCGGGGGGGTGTCAGAGGTCCACTGGTGATCCCCGATCGATCCTAGGGAAGGGTTACAGGCACGTCAGCCTGGGGGGTTATGGGCGCACTCACCCGCTATACAAACAAGCCCTTTTATCTCAGTGGTTAGTGGCTGGGATTCTGACATAACGAACAAAAACTCTTACTGCGATGCATAAAACCTAGCCATGTTGTTGACATTGATCGCACTGAAATTCATGCTATTTGTGGATTAGAGCCGACCCAATTTTGTCCAATTTTTATTCATGCTATTTTATATGATTGCATGTTAGGCTATAGTGAGGTACTCTTTGAAGAGTACAACCCTCATTGGGTCCCTATTTGTATCCCAACCCTTCCTAGGCACTTCGATCCGCTTCCCTGACTCTGAGATGGTATAGTCGTAGGTTCCTTCTGTCAGAAACACTAGAAGTAGGGCCTAGGCTAAGTAGCCTAGGCCACACCAATACTAGGAGGTTGTGCCCTAGGGCTAGGTTTTAGGGTATACGGAAGATAAATGGGAGAAGAAAGGTGATTGAACTAGAAAGGAGAGGGATACAAATAGCAAGCCCAAAAGGGTTATACTCACTATTGAGTACCCCACTACAGACTAGACGAACATTATAATCTGACACACCCCCATAGTCAAAGTGGGGTATAACCAGCACAACAAGAAGTCATAGAATAAGGCATAAGCATTACCAGAGCCAGAGGCAGTCACAGAGGGCAAGTGAGGAGGAGGAGGGACTGTGAGAGGAGAGGAGATAGGAGGCGACAGGTGAAGCCGCAGTCACACGGGCAACAGGAGCGGCGCGCACAGTGGCTACCGAGCGCACGAGGGCACCGGACTACGGGAGTATCTGGCTCCGCGGCTACGACGAGCGGCAGGAGCAACGGACCCACAGGCGACTGGCGAAGCAGGCTCGCTGGGCTACCGAGAGCACGAGGGCTCCGGACTACTGGCGCTGCTGACGACACGACGGCGACCTCCGCTCAACCTCCCTTAACAGTCCCTCCCCCCTTTCACACACCCACTGCTGCACCCCTAGCTCCACTACCACGGCACCCTCTCTAGCGCCACTCCTCCGGATCCCACACATCCACCCCCCTCAGCGGCAGCTGCAGCAGTGGGAGACGGAGGAGAAGGAAGGGGCGACGCACACGGAGCACCCCCACACCCGCCACCCCCACACCCTCCTGTCCAGGGGACCGGGGGTGGGGGGGGGGGTAGAGCAGGACAGAGCGCGCGAGGGCGCGGGTAGAGCAGAGCGCACGAGGGCGCGGGCAGCAGCAGAGCGCACGAGGGCGCGGGTGAGACAGAGCGCACGAGGGCGCGGGTGAGATAGAGCGCACGAGGGCGCGTGCAGAGCAGGGCGCACGAGGGCGCGGGCAGCAGCAGAGCGCACGAGGGCGCGGGCGACAGCAGAGCGCACGAGGGCGCGGGCGACAGCAGAGCGCACGAGGGCGCGGGCAGCAGCAGAGCGCACGAGGGCGCGGGCAGCAGCAGAGCGCACGAGGGCGCGGGCAGCAGCAGAGCGCACGAGGGCGCGTGGTAGCAGCAGAGCGCACGAGGGCGCGGGCAGCAGCAGAGTGCACGAGGGCGCGGGCGAGACAGGGCGGCTGCACGAGGGCAGGCGCGGACAGGGCGGAGGCGGGTGCTGCAGGGGCGGCGTCGCGGGGTCCAGGGGCGGTTGCACCAGGGGCGGCTGCTCGGGTCCAGGGGCGGCTGCACCAGGGGCGGCTGCTCCAGGGGCGGCTGCACCAGGGGCGGTTGTTCCAGGGGCGGCTGCACCAGGGGCGGCTGCTGCAGGGGCGGCTGCTCCAGGGGCCAGGGGCGGCTGCTGCAGTGGCGGCTGCTCCAGGGGCCAGGGGCGGCTGCTGCAGGGGCGGCTGCTCCATGGGCGGCGTCGCTGGCGCAGGGGCGGCCCGCGCGCTGCTGCAGGGGCGGGTCGTGCGCTTCTGCAGGGGCGGCGTCGCGAGCTGCTGCAGGGGCGGCTCGCGCGCTGTTGCAGGGGCGGCGTCGCGAGCTGCTGCAGGGGCGGGTAGCGCGCTGCTGCAGGGTCGGCGACGAGCCCCCCGAGGACGCCGCGACGGGCGATGGGGGGAGCAGCGGGCGGGTCCCCTGAAGGCGCCGCGACGAGCGACGGGGGGGGGGGGGGAGCGCGAAGGCCCCCGAAGACGCCTCGACGGGCGATGGGGGGCCGCGCGCGTGCCCCCTGAGGGCGCCGCAACGGGCGACGAGGAGGGCAGCGCGCAGGCCACCCGGGGGCGCCACGACGGGCGACGGGGGGGGCAGCGCGCAGGTCCCCCGGGGGCACCTCGACGGGCGACGGGGAGGGCAGCGCGCAGGCCCCCTGAGGGCGCCTCGACGGACGGTGAAACCGCCGCGCGCCCCGAGCGCGCGGCGGGCAGAAAAAGCCGCCACGCGCTCGGAGCGCATGGCGGGAAGAAGAAAAAATGCAGCGCCCCGCACCACGGGGCGCGCGGCGGACAGTACGGCAGCGGAAGCAGTTGGTGGGCCCGTTGAGCTAGGCGGCAGGGGGATACCATGCAGAAGCTCTAGATACCATGTCAGAAACACTAGAAGTAGGGCCTAGGCTAAGTAACCTAGGCCACACCAAGACTAGGAGGTTGTGCTCTAGGGCTAGGTTTTAGGGTATACGGAAGATAAATGGGAGAAGAAAGGTGATTGAACTAGAAAGGAGAGGGATACAAATAGCAAGCCCAAAAGGGTTATACTCACTATTGAGTACCCCACTACAGACTAGACAAACATTATAATCTGACACCTTCCTACGCCTAGACTCCCTCCCTAGCTCGTTCCTAGCGCCCGCCAGCCAGTCATTCCCAACACGCGAGGCACTCATTGTCGGCAAGCCATCCGTCACGCCCGCCTTCGTCGTGCGTCTATCAGCAGTGTACGCCACTCCAACAGCACACACTAGCGCATACTGTTAGAAGATGAGGTAACGAGAATTGGTGGAGATTAGGTTGGGAAGGGGGATACAAGTGAAGTGACGAGATAGGAAATGTACCCCCTAGCTAGCACCTATATAGCCTACAGAAATATTGTAAATGTATGTTTTGACACACCCCCATAGGCGAAATGGGGGATAGCCAGAGCAAACAATGGTAACAAGACCAATCAAGAGAAGCAAGCAAAGTAAAGCTCAGGGTGGAGCACAAGGACTCCACACAAATTCCGAGCACAAGCAAGCGGTCACAAAGCCAGTTCACATGAAGGGCTTATAACGGCAAGAGAAGTATAATGAGCACAATCTAGGTAGTGTAAGCATGCAGGTATATTCATATATAACGGATTACAATAAGAGGTAGGACAAGATCAAGAGACAAGCAGGTGAGGCAGAGTGGGCACAAGCCTAAGTGAAGTGCAGAAACGCTGATGATCACCAGACCCAAGGGCCTTGGTGAAGACATTAGCAGTGTTGGTCTGTGTGGCCACGTAAGCAAGACGAAGCTAACCACGCTGCTGTAGCTCTCGCGTGAGGAAGTAATGGAGAGCAATGCGCTTTGTTTTGTGCTCCAGTCTCTGGTCCTAACACAAGGCAATCATGGCCTTGTTGTCGACGTACAGAACCCGAGGAGAACAAGGCCGCTTACCCAAGTCGGTCACCAGGTAGGTCAGCCAGCAGAGCTCCTGTGCAACCATAGCCCCAGCGTAGATCTTGGCCTCACAGCTGGAACTAAGTACAGAAGACGAACGAAACCTCCACGAGACAGAACCAGCTCCGAGGCTGAAAGTGTAACCATGTGTCGACCGGTGAGTCATCTGGTCGTCAGTCCAAGAAGTGTTTAAGTGACCAGTGAGAACAACTGAACCCTAACCTCCAAGCACAAGCCCCATGCCTGATGTACTGCACAAGTAACGCAATACCCTCTTCGCAGCTTTCCACTGCACCTTTCGGTGTCTACCGAGAGCCACATAGCGAGCTAGGAGGTTGAGAGGGTATGCAAGGTCAGGTCGAGTGCATGTCATCAGGTACATGAGGCAACCCACAAGCTCTGGATACGGACCACTCGGCTCTACGAACTTGCTCCAAGGTGGAGCTGAGAGGTTTAGGGTTTAGGGTTTAGGGTTTAGGGTTTAGGGTTTAGGGTTTAGGGTTTAGGGTTTAGGGTTTAGGGTTTAGGGTTTAGGGTTTTT